>WBNQ01006646.1:3598-16726 GCA_013401375.1 Spizella passerina | reverse complement strand
TCTTTAAGACCTACATAGAACATTACCTTCAACTTAAAACTATAACCCTGAAAATTAATAATGATTTACTAACCAGAAACTCCCAAAGAGCATATGCCACCTAGAGACCTCATCATGTTCACAAAATAGTCTGGAGGTCTTGGCACATCTTCCCCCTTTATTCTACATTGATTAGACAAACCATTTTTCCAACACACAAAACTTCTCTCAAACACAATCAATTTCAAAATGCAATAAATTTTGCTTCATGGACAGAACCAAGTGATAATGACTATTTCTTTGGAAAGCTGATCCTATGACACTTAAAATGCTTCACAATTTCTCTGTTAAAATTCAATATCCCTACATATATACAAATTTGAGAACACCCTTCCCTCTTTTTTGTTTTAATAAACATAATCAAATTACATGTATACTGCCACTGGAGTTGCAGTAACTCACTCCAGTGAACATCTGATTCTGATTCTTATATTGGCATTCTTTGTCTGTAGTGTCCCAAAGGATCATTGGGATGAAGCCAGTTAAAAGGGGAGAGAGACTGTTTGAAGATTCTTTTATCCAGTGGTTATTTTTTCCTCCTGAATGGAAATAGGAGGTAAATTTTCTAAATCATATTATTTTTGTGTCTGTCATTTTAGGGGTTGTGTTTCTCTGTGTTTAGACTATTTACATTTAATCACGTTTTAACTTGTTTTGCAAGGATCCAGTTTTTGTAAATACAAATCAAAATTCACATATGCAAGGTTACAATTTACAGAATGTCTGAGTCTCAGGGTAACAATCTAAACAGAGAAGAACTCTATACAAATAAAACTCCTTGTCAGATCTGATTAGATTATCATAGCATGTCTGATGAGGAGCTTATACTAGAAGTGTCAACTCTGCCATTTTTTGTTGTTTACTTGCGCTGGCATTATCAAAGTATCTGCATTTTCTTTGTGGGAATCTTCTTAAGCCCCTTATTTAGTTTGTGAGGAGTAGTTTAATAAAAACTAGATAATGTAATCATAAATCCACTTAACCAGGCAGACATGAACTGCAGAATATCACAGTAGGCTGAAAGTGAGCATGTGACTCATGATGCCACCATCAACCACTCTGCATTGTGGAGCAGCTCAGCTCCCCCAGGCACCCTGCAAACCCCACGTGACCATCTTACATATGGACCAAACAAGGGTACTAGCTTAAATCTATACGAAATATTAGTCAAATTATCTTTTCAGATAAAAAATGAACTCTGATATTTTCTTCATGCACTCCCATAGATTGTGGCCGGGTCATGCTGGGTTGTGCAGGGTTGTGCATACCCCACTCCAGATACCACTGTTCCAGAGCAACTGTTTTTTTTAAACCTATGATCAAAGCTGCATATGCAACAACAATCTCAATATACCCTAATTTTCTTAAATCATCAGCATATATAACCTGTTGAAGCGACGCATTGAACAATGCCTTGGAGAATCTGAAGTTAAAATAAGCAGTCTACACACAAACTTCTAATCCTGGTTGAGCAGAAACTCTTGTTGCTCTAAGAGATTAATTATCATACTGCCAGGCTGGAATTAAATAAAAATCAGAGACAAAGATTAAACAGTACAGTTAATTAATGACTAAGTGACTTCTGCACTACCCAGTTTACCAAGTAAGGCTGCCCAGTGCAGGGGAGTTCGAAACAAGTTGTCGTAAGATGTCACATTGCAGCCCTCATAGGAGGTCAGGACATCCACAACTGCTACATTCCCATCTGCAACAGCAAAATGAAGAGGAGTTCGTCCTTCATAGTCTTGCCAGTTCAGCAGAGATTCTGTAGGTGCAGCTTCCTTCAAAAATAAAAGAAACAACAAAATTCTAAGAATATTTAAATTTAAAAGAAAACTTATACAACCTTTACAGGTGCTTTTTCAGAGAGATACACTGTCCTTGTTCAGTAGAAAGTAGCTCCACAACCAAATGCCTTTGTTACAGTATAGGGTACTTTCAAGTATTTCTTATGGAATGTTTTTTTATACTTAATTATTGTACAAGACCAGATTTCTGGTACCCCATAGTTTTACCAGTCTGCTGTGCATGTGGTTCCTTAAACAGATCTTTAAAAGATTAACTCTGGCTCTTATGAAAATAACTAGAAATTCTTACATGATTTACAAGTTGAAAATTACACACATATATATATATATATCTTCAAATTTTCTCCAACAACACTTCCCTTTTTGCACAAGGTAATTTTATGACTTCCACTACAATATTCTTCTAGCATTTTATATCCCCAAAGTATTTCCAAAGGAGACGTCTACATCTCTAGCCAACAGGAGAGAAGTGAGAGAGTACTTCTAATAATGCATCTACTGCTAATGGGCTTAATTTTGAATTTTAAAAGTCTTTTAAAGTTTCATGATTAGCCACTTGATCATGTCACACAGGCATTAATAAATATAATTTGACTTTTCATCACCTTTTCTTAAAAAATATGCTAAATTACTTTCATATAAGGTTCCTAGCTGTATAGTTTTGTACTGCGAAAATTTAATCTCTCAAATGTTTTTCTCTACAGATTTCTCTTCCTGACTTTCTTTTTCAGGCAGAAGAGCAGAACAGGTACAAATGAATATCATCTTAGCATCTAAGAGATCTTCAATTGGCAAATATCATGAAGGCCCATGAAACACAAACTTTAAACATCACTTTTCTGAAAAAAAGAGGTATTACTAAAAAAAGTGGTAAACAATAATACAGTAGAAACTCAGGATGCAGGACACTTATCATCTAGAGTAGAAGCAGATTGTCAAAACAAGAGTTTAAGTAAATCAGAGGGAGTCAGTCTGCTTTTCGATCTCCAAGAATTCAGAACAAATCAGTGAAATCATGGGAACCCTATGCAGAATTAAAAGGAAATGTAGTCCTGAGATTTTTAACTTCCAACACTAGAGGGGATTTTAACCCATGATAAGCGAGAAAAGCAAATCTCCTGAAAATACAGAGTCACACTATATATCACAATGCATTTATGAAAGAGGAGCAAGGAATTGTGGTAAGTGCAGCTTGTTAACTGTAAAAGCAAGTTCCTGACCCCTTTCTCATGAAACTAACTGCAATCTTTCCTTTTGGCTCCACTACGTACAAATATTGGCTGCAGAATCACTTGCCTTTGCATTACGGTCATGCTGGGTTGTGCAACACTATTACACTATTAACTATCAAGAAAACAAATATCTAACATTGAGAACAATAAGTCAAGAAGAAGAAAGGAAATTCCAGAATTATGGTTTCTACGCAAATAATAATTGACCAAAGTTGTACAATCTATATTTTCTATGTAATGGATAAATAAACCCTCAAAACCCTCCAAACATTTAGAGTCATATTTCACTATATTTTCTAAGTGCAATCTGGCTAAGTTAATACAGCAGTAGTAACTTCAACTCTGCAATGCCCTGATTCTTTGTTTCTTACTGTTTGCTTTCTTACAGTGCCAAGTTAAACCTCCTATTATTTGGTTAATGTAAGTTTTCTAGATCTAAGGAGCTACATATTTTGCACACTGCACGCAAATCACAGAATGGTTGGTGTTGGAAAGGATCTCTGGAGATCATCTAATCCAACCCCCTACTACAGCAGCTTCAACCACAGCAGGTTGCACAGAACTAAGTCCAGGTGGGTTTCAAATATCTCCTGAGAAGAAGACTCCACAATCTCTCTAGGCAGCTTGTTCCAATGCCCAGTCACTTTTTATCCCAGTAAAGATGCTTCCTTCATATGCAAATGGGAATTCCATGTTTCAGTTTGTACCCATTGCCCCTTATCCTGTTGCTGTGCACCACTGAAAAGTGTCTGGCTCCATCCTCTTGACATCCACACTTGAAGTATTTCTCATTGATTAGATCCTCCCTCAGTCTTCTCCAGGCTGACTGGTCCCAGCTCTCCCAGCCTTTCCTCATAAAAGAGATGTTTCAGACCCTTCCTCATCTTCATAGCACTTAGCTGGATCCTCCCCACTAACTCCTGGTCTTTCTTGAACTGGGGAGCCCAGAACTGGACACAGATTTTCAGATGCTGCCTCACTAGGCTTGATCCCTAGGTTGATCCTCACTAGGTTGATAGATCACCTACCTCAACCTGCTGGGAATGCTCTTCCTAATGCACTCCAGGGTACCAATGGCTTCTTGGCCTACAGGTCACACTGCTGCCTCATGGACAGCCTGTTGTGCCTCAGGAGCCTCAGGTCCTTCCACTGGTGCACAGAGTGGCTCCTCCCCCCATGCAGGACTCTCTATTTGCCCCTGTTGAGCTTGGATGAGACTCCTCTCTGCCCAACCCTCTGCCCAGTCCAGGTCCCACTGACTGGCAGCACACCACGGTGGTGTATCAGCCATTCCACTCAATTTTTTATCATCAGCAAACCTGCTGAGGGTAGAGTCTTTCCCTTCATCCAGGTTATTAACAAATAAATGGAAAAAGAGGGGGCCAGTACTGGCCTCTGGGGAACATTTCTAGGTACAGGCCTGTAACCAGGCTCTGTGCCACTGATCACAACCCTCTCAGCTCTGACAGCCCGTCCTCAACCACACATTGCCCACTCAGAGAATCCACCCTCCTTGAGCTCACCTGTGACAATGTCACAGGAGACAGTGTCAGAAGCCTTGCTGAAGTCAAGGTATGTAGTAAATACCTCAGGTTTAGCCAGGGCCCCTTGGAGAATAGAATACTGACACAGCAGCAAAGAAGTTTCCTGTCTCCAGGAACATCTGCCTTGTACCTTATCCCTATAGCCATGTAAGGCAATGACTGGTTAACCCTACTATTGGTCACTTATGGTCACTCTAACACCTTTGCCATTGGTCAGGATTGGATCCGGGCCAAGGGTATAAAAGTAGCATACTGTACCCCTACTAACTCGGAAGAAGAAGAGCTGAGACCCTTCACGGACCCTCCAATAAAGCCATACTCGTGGAACAGCCGGTGTCTTCTTCTTCTCCTCTCTCTGCTGTCTGCTGGAGCCTTAAGCCAAGGGGAAAAGCTACCTAGCAAGCAAAGCTGAAATCACAAGAGCTGCCTAATCACTAAGAGCTGAATATTCCCTGCTTGCTAGGGGGTTTCCCTGCGGCCTTGGTCTGAGAGCGAGCTGGCTTCTGGCACTCAGTCCCCTTGGGGTCTGAGCTCTGGAGCTGTAACAGCTTGCCTAGGATAAGACCAAGTAAGGATCATTTAAAGGTAGACAACATCCACTGATCTATCCTCATCTGCCCTACCAGTCCTGCCATCACAGAACACTCTCTGACTGGTCAAGCATTGTTTCCCCTTGTGAATCCATGTTCACTGCTAACAACCTTATTTTCCTTCACATGCTCAGAGATGACATCCAGGGGAGCTCATCCATCACCTTTCCAGGGATTGAGGTGGTTTCCTGGGTTGTCCTTCTGGCCCTTTCTCAAGACACTGGAGTGACACTGGCTTTCCTCCAGTCTTCAGGCACCTTTCCTGTTCTCCATGCCTTTTCAAAGATTATGTACAGTATTGAGCAATAACATCTGCCAATGTTAATTAAATGCTAATTTAGCTGCCCATCTCAGACAAAAAACTTCAGTTTTAGATTAGGTATCAGTACCGTCAGCCATGCTTTTTTAGAGTCAAAAATTAACATAAAACACATTGGAGCTTACTAATATATGTAGTCATCAGTACAATAACCATAAACTATTTAAAACATAAAAATTGATGAATATGACTCTCAACTGAAAATGCTATCAAGCTTAACATTATTACACACACAAAACACAATAATCAAAGCCTGCATAACAGTTCTTTTGATAAACATTCAAAAGCATTTACCTGAACCACTACAGTGAAAGCTTGTATGTTGCTCCCTAACTTAAATAATTCTGAAGAGAAAGCTAACTGTTAATATGCTTACTTTTTGTCTATTCATAGAGCTCAGCAGGGGGAGCATAGAGCCTACTGCAAAAATTCATTTTATGAGAATCACTTTTAAGAGTGGCTAAACATGAATTATAACAGGCACAGAAGTTATTACTGAAATTCTAAGTCCACCAGAGCAAAATGTGTTTGAACAAAATGGACAAACAAGAAAACAAATCACTCATAATTTGCTGATGTAATCCTGACAGCTAATTTTCAAGCCTTCCAGAAGCACAACATCCTAAATAAATGAATCCTAAAACTCCTAGCTTAAAGTCATTGATGTTGCCAAGAAATATACCCATACTCAAAAGTGTTATTTATGCAAAATGGTACAGATTCTCCAATGACAAAGCCACTGTTTATATTCTAATCTAAAAGTATTCATATGTTTTGAATTTTTTGGCCACCTAAATTAAAATTTTCCAAGTCTGCTTCTGCCTACATTCACAAGTATAATTTCTTTAGATTTTAAGTGGGTTTGGTTAGCTATAATTAAACTGTCATACTGTATTAATATTTTAAGCACAATACAGAGAAGAAACAGAAGCTAAGCATTTTTCTGTGGCAATTAGAACAATGGAATTGTAGGCAATAATGGAAAGTGTGGTATAAACAAATGTCATGTCTCTTACCATGAAGAATAAAAAAAGAGAAGAGATACAAAATAGACAGATAGTACTAAGCAGTTGCTTCCATCATAATAATGGAACCTTATGCTGTTCTTTTCTCCTTAAATCTTCCCAACGTTTTTCAGGTAACCAAGCACAATCTGGAAAGGTGGAAAAGGAAGTTGACCATGAGAGGATCTCCAGATTAGAGGTTCTCTCTACTTCACATGTTTACTTTCAACATATGTTGAGTTCAGTTTTGGCAGTATTTCAGTATCAGATATAACCAATTTGTGCCCAGCTGCCATCCCTGCACACCCAACCTACTTTCTCAGCATTCAGCACAGGTCTTTTCATAATTGTTTATTTTGACAATACCAATGGACTACGTACTACACAAATACCAAACAGAAAGATGATCCTTAATTTTAAGAATTTATAAACAGAAGACAATATTTGGCCACACCCAGTGGGCAGAGAAGTATTTTATATATTAGTATTTTTCAGTACCATAGACTGTGGTCTCGATAAAACCAGCAGCTAAACTCTTGTCAAGTTTTTGTAAAGCAGCATTGGAGAACTCAAAGTGGGATACTATAGAAAAAATAATTTTCTGGGGAATTCTCCCACAGTGTTAAAGATAACAAGAGAGAAACAACAGCAATGTTGTTTTTCATAACTTGGCCAGCAGACACTAAAGGTAGTCTGGAAGCAGACACTGATACCTCATTGCTGTCTGGGCAATGGCACAGTGCTTAGAGAAAGCAAAGAGAAATGGTTTGGTTGGACATGATAAAAAATGGGGAAGCAACAGTGACACAGACACTTGCCTTTTATCCTGCTATCACCACAAGATGGTGTTTTTGCAAACTTAAAAATGCAATTATGCCTTAAAACACAAGATTACAGAAACTTTCACTCTATGGGTACATCCATTAGAAATACAATATGGAATGTGAAAAACTGTAAAGTTAGAAGGCCTAGAGAGGACTGAGAATCAAACATGATGCTTAGACAATAGCCTTGGAACTGGGTAATATGGGAAAAAGCAGCTAAGAAAGGAGGGGAAGACTGTGAGCTCTGCTGTGTCTGTGCTGCGAAGCTCTGTCACTTCAAGACAAGTAAGAAAAACACTTCAATTTGGAGAGAAGCATTTACTACAGAATTAAACTCAGGGCACTACCACCAGCACAAAAAGATATTTATACTCAACAAAATTCAGTCAACAGATTGATTACCTAATAACAACATTCCTCTATCATCAACTTTACAGCATAGCTAAATTACTTTTCCATTTAAACTTGTTATTAACTTACTCTGTTATTAAGCACATATAGATGTAACTAATTGCAATATAAACAATTAAGCTGATGCATAAAAAAGCCTAGATGAAATCAAGAATACATGCTTTTCAGCCCAGCCAAAGTGCCTCTATACCTCTGCACCCAGCATGAGCAACAAACAGGAGAAGCTGGAAACCACCAGAAGAAAGCCATGACCCAGTTGCCACTACTGAAACTTGGTGGGATGAATCCATGACTAGTGTGTGGCTATAGGCTGCTCAGAAGGGACAGGATGGGAAGAAGGGTCAGAGGGGTTGCTTTCTACAATAGATGGATAGATTGCAACGTGCTGTCCCTGGAGAACAGCCATGAGGAGGTAGAAAGGCTGTAGGCAGGAATCAGAGACCAAGGCAATAAGGGAACTCTGTGGTCAGTGTCTACTACAGACTGCCTGACCAAAGGAAGCCTCCTGACAAAGCCTTCTTGCCCCAGCTGCAGGAGGCATTGTGCTGGAGGCTCTTGTCCTGCTGGGGAACTTCAACCACCTTGTCATTTGCAGAGAAGCAGCCCGGTGAGCTATAGGGAATTCAGGAGATGCCTGGAATGAATGGAGGATAACTTCTCAAGACAGGCGACAGACAGCCCCAACAGAGGGGATGTGGTCGCTGGACCTGGTGGTCACCATGCCCTGCCTGACCAACCCAGTGGCCTTCTATGATGGAGTGACTACATCAGTGGAACGGGAATGGCTATGGATGTTATTTTTCTAGACTGCTGCAAAGCCTTTGATGCAGTCCCCCACAATATCCTTGTCCACAAATTGGAGAGATTTGATGGGTGGGCTGTTTGATGGATAAGGAATTGGTTGGACAGCTGCATCCAGAGCAGTAGTCACTGTCTCAATGTACCAATGGAAAACAATTATGTCCCTCAGGAGGTTGTTCCGGGACCAGTGAGATTTAATGTATTCATTAATGACACAGGTGAAGGGATTGAGTGCACCCTCAGCAAGTTTGCAGATGGCACCAAGCTGGGTGGTGCAGCTGACAAGGCTGAGGGATGGGATACCATCCAGGGGGACCTGGCCAAGCTCAAGAAGTAGAAGCCGGCCCATGGGAAACTCATGAAGTTCAATGAAGCTGAGTGCAAGGTGCAAGGCAAAGGGTCAGGGCAAGCCCAGCACTAACACAGGCTGGGGGCTGAACAGACCAAGAGCAGCCCTGCCAGGAAGGGCTTGGGGGTGCTGGGTAAAGGATGAGAGGCTGGACAGGAGCCTGCAATGTGTGCCTGTGACCCAGAAAGCCAAACGTGTCCTGGGCTGCACCAAAAGCAGTGTGGTCAGCAGGTTGAGAGTGAGGATTCTGCTCCTCTGTTCTGCTCTCCTGAGACTCCCCTTGGAGTACTTCATCCTGCTCAGGGGTCCCCAGCACAGGGAAGATATCCACCTGTTGGAGTGATTCCAGAGGAGCCACCAAGATCGTTATAGGATGGAGCACCTCTCCTATGCAGAAAGGCTGAGAGAGTTCTCACATGCAGAAGAGAAGGCTCCAGGAAGACCTTACAGCAGCCTTCCAGCACCTAAAGGGGGCCTACAAGAAACCTGGAGAAGGACTATTTATAAGGGCATGGAGTGACAGGACAAGAGGGAATGATTTTAAACTGAGAGTGGGTTTAGACTTGATATTAGGAAGAAATTCTACTGTGAGGGTGGTGAGGCACTGGAACAGGTTGCCCAGAGAAGCTGTGGATTCCCCAGTACTGGAAGAGTTAAAGGGCTGGACAGGGCCCTGGGCCACCTGATGTAGTTGAAGATGTCCTTGCCCATGGCAGGGTGGTTAAATTAGATGACCTTAAAAAGTTTCCTACCAACTCAAACTATTCTCTAATTCTTTTAATTGTCAGATTAAAAAAAACCAAAAAACTACAAACACAAACAAACCAAAAAAGTCTTCCAAAAATCCTGGACATGTTCATGATTCTGGAATACCTAAAGAGAATCTTTGAGAACACTTTCAGTAGAGAGACAAGTATTTTTGATATTTTATAGTACATATGTCTGAGATGAAGTTAATTTTCCTTGCAGCAACTGGACTTTGTGATTAAAACTGTTGATAACACACCCATGTTTTGGCTATTGTGGAATAGCATGGATTTCTCTTTTTCACATCCTGCTCCCCTGCTTACCCCAGTGAATAGGCTAAGGGTGGGCAAGAGACTGGGACAGGGCACAGCTGGGACATTTGGCACAAACTGAGCCAAGCAATACTTCATGCCATATAATATCATGCTAAGCAAAAAACCTCAGGGACAGGAGAAGGGCAGCAAGGATGTTCATGGCTACGCCATTTGTTTTCCCAAGCATGAATAAGCATGCTGAAGCTTTTTTTTTCCATTTTGCCAGAAGTGGCTGACATCTGCCTGCTGATGGGAAGAATGAATAAATTTCTTTTTCTGCATGCAGCTCTTGTTTCTATACTGGGCTGGCATTATCTTCATCCACAAGACTTCTTGCCTTCCTTCTACTTTCTCTGCCTTGAAAGAGGGCAGGTGAGTGAGTGCCTGTGTGGGTGTGAGGCTCTTGTCTGAGCCAAACACATCACAACTTTAAAAAATATTTGTCTTTTGACTACCTAATGTTTGAAAAAGTCTGTAGTTAAATACAAAGATCCATATATTTTTTGCAGCAAGTTTACTTCTCCAGCGTGGCAGAAAAGCAGATATACAAATGCAAAGTTTGTGACAAAACTTTGTTTGTAACAAATTGTTTCACAGCTGGATACAAATTACAAATATACTGCATAAAGAGCAGTATTACAGAAATGCAATCTCTTTGATGCTGGAATCATCTCTAAAACTATTTATTATAGTAAAAAAAAGTATCAGTAACTGTGAGATTGTCAGTGTGATTTGAAAAACAGCAAAGAAAGTTTTCATTTTCATATTTAAGTTCTTAGCTTGCCAGCTAATCAGGCAGACAGACATACAAGTCATTGTAGTTAAAGTACAATCATCATGAGTCTACTTCTGAAAGACCTTTGAAAGACAAAGAAACAGGAAGATTCTTCCAATGTGACAGAAAATTTAAATTAAAACCTCTGTATCTTTCCATGCTAATGAAGCTCAGAAATTTTCACAAAATAAAAATCAAGGTAAAAATCAAGCTGATCATATGATTTTACTGTATCCATAATAAATGTCATTGCAGAAGATAAACTCAAATATTGCAGAAAGAGAAAATATGCTATCAAGGAAACAATTAAATTCATATACAAAATCACGTAGAAAGTCTTTCAGCAAACTGACTGTGGGCTAACTGACAATTGATCAAACATTTCCCAGAATTCTATCCTGAGAAACCAAAATAAACTAAAATTTTCTTTAGATAGATAACTAGATATAAACTTTTAAATAATGAAGGAAAGACACATAACAAAGAAATCAGTGTGCAAAATGCAGCTGAAATGAGCAATATGACTGGCCATTTTATCCACGAAAACTTTTAAGTCTTTCCTCCCCTCTTACAAGACTTCAAGCAAAGACATTCACCCATGGAAATCAAACAAACTCTTTTCGAGGCAGCAAAAATATTTAGGATTATTTCTTACAAAGTTATGGATGTTAGGAAAAGCAAATTATTTCATTCGCAAAGAGTCAGTGGACTAAAATAAGAAATCTTATGAGAATAAAAAAATATTTCTATCAGAGGAAAGTAGTAAGGAAAGAAAGTGTTATATACATACATTGCAGATTTTCTTACCAGAATACATTTCACTGTGTGGATTGCACTAGGGTCCTTGTTGTTAGCTGCCCAGTGAAGTGGGATTTTTCCTTCAATATCAGGAATTCCAATATTTGAATCATGTTTGATGAGAAGTTTCACGTGCTCTGGGTTATTGTAGTAGGCACTCCAATGCAAGGCAGTTTGCTGCAATACAATTGTCACAAGGTTTTTCAACACGTTGAAGAATTGTTGAAACATGAAAATTAAAGTTGGCTAAAACCAGCCTTAAAAAACAAGTAAATAAGCAAGCATTTGTTACACTTCAAGAAAGAGGACTGACAAAAAACTGAGCACATGTACCTGGAGTGGCTGACAACTGAAAATCTATGAAAATAGGCTTTAAACAAAGCTGAATAAAGGCCCACTTACTTTGGTAAAAGCAGATCATCACACACCTACTGAGGTCTGAGTCAAGTCTAAGCTGCACCACCTTACATGAGATCCAAACTGAGAAGCCCTTATGCTTGGAACATAAGTATCTCTGCTAGGAGACTGCTTTTTATGAAGATTTGTTTGACTATGGCAAGAGAAAAATGTGCATGCTACTTAGCACTGCCCTGATGGTAATTTGGTGCAGCAGTTCAGACTCAGAGAAAATATCTGTGCTTGGTATTAAGCAATGACATGCAAGCCAGAATGATGACCTGAACCAGGCCTCAGCCCCAGAGCTGCACCATAGAACAAGTACAGTGATTACTGTGGTCCCTCTTAAATTTCAAACTCTGTTGGGATGACACAAATTGACAGACTACTCTCCACTAGGGGAAGGTGACACTTTATGCTGACACTGGACTCAGATCCATCTTGAACTAAGGTTTTGACTTTACTGTCTGTGACAACTCAGAATTCTGAGGTTGAATATTNTCTTGAAGTACAATACCCAGCATTAGCATCCTGAAATAGTGATGTGGAATTTTTAAGTTCACTATCATATCCTTAACTTTCTGTGAAGGAAGAAGGCAAAAAGGAGCCTGTTTGTGTTCATTGCTGCCAGCTGTTAGCTTAGTGCCATGGTAACAACAATAAGATAGCACAGCCTTTTTTTCTACTTGTCACTCACTGAAGAAGGGCTCCATGAAGTGCCACCACAGCCTTGCACCAGTAAAAATTTGCAGTAAATTAATGAGTGTTATTTATTAAATGGAGCTGATCAGTTTTCCTGGAAACTGACAGTTGCAACGAAAGCAGAAAGTTTTGGATACCAGAATGCCTTGGTAGCCTTGGTTCACTGACTTCTCTCACCTACAACCAGTTTCAGTCAGTTACTAACATGGAAGCAGATGCAAAGGACACTTGTTCTCCCTCATGTTCAGGAACTATATTTGACAATTTTGATGTGCACAGTTGCAGCAAGGAAAGTGAAAAAGCTGTGTGCCCAACAGGGTCAAACAGGTCGGACTCAGTGCCTGAGATCATCTTTCACCAACCTGAATTCCATTTTTGCTACTGTGACTACTCATGACATGAACCAGGAGAAAAGTGCTCCACGTTTTGTGGGGAATCTGGCAATGCTTTAAATACTGGCTTGGAAATCTGCTGA
>WBNQ01006643.1:0-16208 GCA_013401375.1 Spizella passerina | reverse complement strand
GCTTCATTGCATTTCATTCTGAAATGGAGGGGATTTGCTTGTTGCTCTCAGGTCTCTCCTACCTCAGTTTCAATCAACTATTTATAAAAAAATGGGGTTTTTTTTGCTTTTATTTGTGTGTTTGGGGGTTTGTCTTTCTTGGATTTTGGGGTTCATTTTTGGTGGTGGGTTTTTTTGTTGTTTGAGGCTTCTTAATATAGAAATGTACTAAGAAATGCAAATTTTGGAAGAAATTTACCTTTGAAAGAGCTGAGTTAAGCAGGGAGGGAATATAATCAGAACTGACAGGCTTTGCAAGCCATACAATGTTCTGCAGTACAAAAAAATAAACACTATAGATCTGGGCATCAGTGTGCTGACAAGAGCTTAAAAGTGTGTGTGTGTGTGCAGAGATACAGTGGTTAAGGAAAGGTTTAGACTGGATTGTGGGATACTGATTTGCTTGCAGTAAAGCCTCCTGTATATCGGTTCATTATGCTCTAATATAGAACACACCTGCATGGTGATTGGCACCTTTAGTATCCCCTTGGGTCATCTAGAAAGTGGTCCATGCCCTACAGAGTTGCAGGGTCTTGTGTAAGCTTGCTTCAAAATTGATCCATATTTCAGGGAGTTCATATGCTAGTGAGCTCTGAAGATGACAGCTCAAATATATATGATATATACAATTTTTGTTTGAAAAAGCTTTCTCTATCAAGTTTCTACTAAAGCTGTGATTTATAGTGTGAATAGCTACCAAACCCCGAACAATGGGATTGCAATCAGGTTCTTAATGATTACTTTTCCAAAAACACATCTTCTTTGTAGTGAGTTTCAGCAGGAGTAACTATGAAAGCATGGTTTGGGGGACTTTTTTGTCATTTGCTTGGTCTTATTGCTATTAAATTACACCAATTTAGTAATTTATATATCTGAGTCCAGTGAACCAAATTTTCAGCCTGAAGTTACTGAGTGTAGGTACCTACAGCAGCAGTGTGGTGTCATTTTACAGTAAGGAGGACCTCAGCAGCTATGATGTGAGGACAAGATCTCCAAGTCTTTGATAGTGCTTATCAATAGCATGTAAGCTGAAGTGAAGAAAGCAGCATGTCATATCAAAACACAGGTGGAGTATTGTTCACCTGAATTGGGATTTGGGACAGGACTACAGCAATAATGCAGTTTTTGCCATCTAGCTGTCTTCCCTTGGCATGATCGTTGAAAGTTATTAAGTGACCAATGTGCAAGTAAAGATGATGGGTGTAATTTGTGGGTTTTAATTTCAAATATTGGTGTTTATTAAATCAGAGTCTGTGCACTATCTGTTCCTTTCAGCACAGCTCCAATTTAAAGTTCCAAGTATAAGAGAATGCAATACAATATAATTGTGGTCATTTTATTTTCTTCAATAAAAGCAATCATTGCCTGTAGCTGGTTTCAGAGTGTTGTAAGCAACTTGAAACTGTTACTGACTGTCTGTTAAAAGAAGTCTCAAGGCTGGCAAATGCCTTTGGAGAGTTTTTGTAATTGACATTATATTTAGCTTTTAGATGGAAAAGCACACACTGTTCAGAACAGCTGGCAGTCACTGAAGTAAAATGAAAGGCATTGTTTTGCAAAAAACCTCAGGTGAGTACAAAGTAAACAATATCCTAATTATTTTACCTCAGTCAATTAAAAGTTAGTATGCATATTAAGATCTTGATCTTTATCATACTGAAATTAATGGTAAAACTCCCACTGACTTCAATAGCAATACCAAAATGTAAGAAAAAAAATCACTCTTCAGAATGAGCTGAAAGAACTACTGCTTTCAATTTTCCAACATTATATTTAATTACAAGAATAATGTTTTGAGCAAATGACTAGAAATCAGGAGACCTGTATCATGTTCCTGGAACAGAAAAGCAAATGCAGATTTAAGGACATGTCCTGAATGAAGCTACTTTCTGGAATTAAAAGCTTTATTCTGATCACTGATTACTGTTCTCTGTGTCTTTGGCGTTTTCAGTCAGGGCACCATCTTGCCAGAAGCAGACACTCTTGCCATTGGTGTCAGGGTAATGTCACCTGGGTTAACTCCTTGCAGGTCCAGGATCTTGGTAAATATCTTCATCTTTACAACAGATGAGCTAATGCAGATA
The DNA here is from genome assembly GCA_013401375.1 of Spizella passerina. Taxonomy (NCBI): domain Eukaryota; kingdom Metazoa; phylum Chordata; class Aves; order Passeriformes; family Passerellidae; genus Spizella; species Spizella passerina. Next base: position 14,085 of record WBNQ01006643.1, on the reverse strand, counting down.
CTATGAAGTTAAATAATATTATATGTTCTGCAGTGCTTAGAGGTGAAGTGATACGTAAATGCAAGGGTTTGCTGTGATATTAACATATAATTTCAGATGTGAAAGACATCTGGCTTCCCAGGATATTGGTTCTCTGCTTTAGATGTTTTTATTGACTTCTAAATTAACTATATTAACTAAATTGATTAAGAGCTGAGCACTTTCTATGTAAGTCCTAACTCTCTTTCTTTGCAAGGTGGAGGACAACTGGGGAATATTCCAGTGTAATGGTTTGCCAGCAGCAATCTCTTAAAGTGCTTAGAAGTCTCTGTCTAAAGCTGAGTAGTAGTGGAACAAGGAAAGGATGGTGATTAATAGAGGATCACTTGTGCACTTTAAGATAAGATGAAAAGCTGGAGTGATTAGTGAAATTCTTAAATATGCTAAAGTGCCTTGTACATATTGCTTCTGCATCCTTGGAATCTGAAACCTGATATCAGTGTATGTTTTCTTCCAGAGTTGGAAGCTCCTGTTCTGAAGAAGTTTTGTTGATTCTAGTCTATTAACTGCAGAAGAGCAAAAGTCCTGTCTTATTCCACCTTCAGTCTGATCATAGCCCTTTTGGAAGTTTGTGGTCATGTCCATATCCAAAGGTATGCTGAGCTCTTGCCTCCTTTCCTTTTAGCTTGGTTTTCTTGCATAAACTGCTAGAGTATTCTGAAAGTGGTCTGTGCTTTCCTTCCACATAAATGTAGAGCTCTGCTTGTGTTTCTGGTTGTTTGTCCATCCTGGTTCTCACACATTCCTCCAACAAGGACCAAGGGGGAGCCTTGGATCATGGTTGTACTAACTTCCCACAAAAATGCCCAGACAATTTCCCTGGCAGCAATGCTGACCAAACCACATTGTAACAATGATATAGAGACATAGTCATGGTAATAATGACACAGAGACCGCAGACACTGGTAGAAAAGTTACAGCACTGGTCTACTTGGAGGGCCTGAGGCAGCTAATCTGTTACAGTCTTGCAACCTCAGTGATGATTGCTTATCACTCCAAGAGTTTAATGAGGGGCAAAAAACCCCTTGAAATAAATTCCCCACAAGTTACAAGTCTAGAATGTGCAATGGTACCTTGGTTTTAGCTTCAGCAATGGCTCAGGAGGCAGCCACAATTCTGGAAAGGCCTTGATTTGGAAGACAAGCAGATTCAGATCTAGATCTAAATTCCAGGGCCTGTATCCATTGCAATATGACATGTACTTGATGGAGCACTGAAATAGGAACTGAGAAAGTTAATAAACCTTTTTTTTCCCCAGTATTATATCCATGTTTAATTTCTCTTCACTGTTTGCATTTAAAACAGATTTGAAAGTCTGGCATTTTACAGGAATATAATAAGACTAGTAATTAGAGCAGGCTGAAAGAATCCAAGCCAAAGTCAATAGTTACCTATTTTCTATTTCTTTTGTAAGCAGAAGCTTGTCAAGTTCAACAGAAAAAATTTCTTCATTATAATTTATTACAAAAGTTACAAGAACAAGATATCTTGAAAGAGTAAACCTGTATCTTTCTTTCCAAAACTGTTTTAGAAGGTTGAGGGAGATTAAACTGAAAGGGATTATATTTTTAAACTCTCCCTGCCAAAAAAAAACCCACTCCACCAAAAAAACCCACTAAATGACACAATTGTAAAATTGGGCTCTATCCACACAAGAGGAAATGCCTGGCTGGGTTTCATATAGTGCTCTATGGCTCCTGTGTGAGAAACTGGGCCTTGGGCAGGGACAGCTGTGCTGCTTGGGTGCCCACATCTACAGGGTGCTGGGATACAGTCAGCTGCAGGAAAGGAGAGGGGCTGTTACACCTGACAAAGGTACTAGTCTGAGAGATGGAGAATTTCATAGGCTGTTTAAGCATCTTGCAAAGCGTTAACATCTAATAAGAGAGCTTACGGCCCAAATGCTGCACTTCTGCAAACATTAATACAGGCTGTTGTTAGCCAGGGGAAATACTTTGTGAGGCTCATTAGTTTAATTGGTCCCTGTCATCTAGTTAAAAAGGAGGAAAGAAATGCTCCTGACAAAGGCACAGGCTCTGTGCAAGTGTTGTTTTGCTGCTGTAGCTCTGCTGTGAGCTGGCTGGCTAGCGTGAGGTGCCTGCACCATCACAGCCTTGTCCTCCATTAGCACAGGGCAGAGCAGACAGCAGCTCCCTGGCACAGTCACATGCCTGAACCACCACCACTATAACCAGCTTGGGTGTGTGCATGCCTCTGCCACTATGGCACAGGTTTGGGGTGCCACCTGCCTGAATGCTGTGGGTCTTTTTGCTGTGGGCAGCCATGGGTGCTTCTCCTCCTTCATCACTTCTGAGGGTGAGTGGCTCACAAAGATGCTCATCTCTAAAATCATTAGCACAGCGGCGTGGGAAGCAAGATTCAGTAGGGACTGGTTTTGGAGACATGAATGTTCTGTTGTATAAGCAGGATAAACCATGGACCTCTACTTCCTAATCTGTGGTATGGAGCTAATATTTACTTAAGGCACAGCCTGTTTTGATGCAGATGGGTACATCCGGAGACCCTTCCAGGGAGGGAAGCCACTGCATGCAGGTGATTACAGCTGTCTCTGGCTCTCCACATTTTAGTGGTGACAGAGGTGCCAATGGCAGTCTATTGCAGTGCTGGCCTGTGCTGCTCTAGGCTGGGCCCTGCTGAACCCAGCTAACAGAAATTCAGTGATGGTGTTAAGATCCATGCAAATCTATTCCTGCAGGTGTTTTCTCAATTGGAGCCCTAGGTGCTGTGAGGTTTTTACTGAAATTTTCTTCTGTTGCAGTACCTAAGTTAAATCTACTAAGGTGAAGAGTGTAATCTGCTTTCTAGATCATTTAAGACCTGTGGCAAAATTAACTATATTGGTTTGGTTAATTGTCCACATCCAAGAAACATTGGTAGCTCCCCTGGGTCACTACAGCAATTTCTTTCATGCTGTAAAATGTTTACTTCTCTTGAGTGAAAATGTCTAGGCTGTCATTATGTGACTCTACAGTTCCACACCGATAAAGACTACCTGTGCCTTTATTTTTTTAAGCTAGTAAGAAACTGCCAAACTCACTGGAGTAGTCCCAGAGTCTTATTTCTCTTCTTTCTTTCCATTGTTTTTGATTTGATGTTACATGATTGATAACAACATTTTGTGCCATGGGAATCTTGCTCTCTTTGACTGTGCTGTTTACCTCTGCTTTTTCACAGAAGAAGCCAGCCAAGGTAAGTCTTTCCTTTTGATTCATGCAGGTTGTAAGGTCAGTTCTGGTAGGTATGATTTGTTAATGAATTTGTGCTCCATTTCTCAGCTGGCTGGTTCTGCAAGTAGGCCTGGACAAATACATTGACATTTGAATTTAGGGTGACATTGAGACTTAGGTAAAAAACATTTGAGAATAGATTCAGAAACCTGTACAAAGCAAAAGAAATATTAAGTAGAATAAATAAAAATGCTTTGATAATAAGAACATATATGTGTGTGTATGTATATATATCTCTATGTTACAGATTACAAAGTTTATATAATTTCATATATGTCAGTATCAATCTGAGGGATTCTCTGCTCCAAAGAAAAGGGAGAAGTGAAGCACAAGCAAAGGAAGGGAAAGGGTGTCATGTGGCAAGCAGCATTTCCAGTGCATTCATTCCTAATGTGGCAAGAGCCAGCTCAGAGCTGACTTAGAGTGTCCCTACTGGATGTCATTTCCCAAGTGCACACAGGGGATGGGACAGAGCACGTGCAGAACTGAGTACGCTGCTCCCCATCACGGCACCAGCCACCCCAGCTGGGTCATCTTAGCCAGGTGAAGTCTAGTCTGGACTAACTTTCCTGCTCCTGAAATAAGGAGAGGCTAGATTTTGAATCCCAGGCTGCAGTTGATCTTTCAGCACCCACCAAAACTATACCTGAAACTGGAATGGATTCTAGAGGCAGGATCTCTCCGCACCTAGGCTGTTTTTTACAATCTTTGACTCAGCTCTGGAAAATTTTTCTTTGGTTCAGAAAAGGTCAGTCCAACAGATGATACAAGGGTAGGGGCCAAGGCACCACCAGGGACTTCAACTTTGGCTGAATTTTCCAGTTTTGACTTGTACTTCCTATGTGAGTGTACTGAAGCTATTTAATTTATCCATACCTCCATCCACTCTGAGGTGAAGCACAGTGTGCAATACAACTTCATTTTACTGCAGTTTGTTTGTAAACAGCTCAGGGGGAAAAAAGTCTGTCTCATTATTTCCTTTGGCAATGTGTTCTCCATCCTTAAAAATTATTTTTGGTTCTCCACAGTGTTAATTAGAAATGATTAATGAACTGATGGCTTTTCAAAAGACAGCAGCATTGTGTGCTCCTTGGGATGTAAATGTGTCTCAGAGGTAGAAGGGAAAATAGGAATATATATGAGGGAAACCTCAAACTTTATCTCAGCATTCTCAGTGGTTCTGACCAATACAGATTCTCATAATTCATTTAGGGTACACCAGGAGTGTTGGGCTCACCCAAAACACAAACTACAGCTTCATTTCAATGGTGAGAAGGCAGCATCTCATGGACAGAACTGGTAACTGGCTTTGACTGACTCCTGGGTCAGAGGACACTCAGAAGTACATTTGCCACTTCCAAGGAAGGTGTCCTAAATACCATATGGGAGTAAGAGGTATTTTCTCCATTTCATATTGAAGTAATTTTCCTGTAGAAAGGAGAAATCCAGAAAATTTACCGAGAGTCAAGGACAGACAGAGAGAAAGGCATGGAAAAATATGGATGTAATGCTAGAGTGGAGTAATGGGGGATGACAGTGAGAGGGGACAGCAGTGCTTACTCTACAGGATGTTTCTATATTTTGTGTTAAATGCAAAGTGAATAATATATGCTACTGTTATCACCACCACTCTTACCTAGATATATTTTTTCCTTTTGCCAGTCATTAAAGGAATGAATGGCATTAAATGAAGGTATGGGCTGGAGACATGAATGAATTCTGAGAAAGAAAATGAGAGGCTGTGCTTCAGGAACAGGCTCCAAACAGAATGTCCCTCTTTGCTGCCGGTGCATAGTGCCAGAGCAAGAGAAGATTCCATGTTTTTAGTTTGTTGCTACTTTACAGTCCCCCCTACAGAGTCCAGAATCTGGACTCCAAATCCCCTACAGATTGTGAGAATCTGGCATTTGAAATGTAAGTGCTGTTGTGCCTAATTTCTAACTACCAAGATCTCTTACATGGGAAGGTTCCTATTCCTTCCCATGGAATTAAATCTTAATCCCTTTACCATCAGATTCAAGGTAATAGTCTGAGTTTTCTAGAAGATCTCTGATATAAAACTCCCTTGATTTTGCATAGAACACACCACAGATATAGTTATCTAACTTGCTCAAGAACACCTGGCCAAAATTAATTTTTTTGAAGAACTGGTAATTCAATTTCTGTGCAATAATTTGCATGTAAATAGGCATGCAAAATCTTAATTTTAGTTTCTCTGAAATCACAGCATTCAGTGTAGATACATTAAGGAATTTCAGTGGAGCATAGATAAGCTCCAGAAATATTGAATCCTTTCAATTACCACATTTGTGCTATCATTTAGCAACTAATTCCATTTTTGGTGATCTTGCCAAGATGTTCAAGCTACATTAATTATGTCAAATTCTTTGATTGGTATTTAAACTGTTTTCTCTTCCTTTCACAAAGGTTGCCACTTTAACTGCCCAAGTGTAAAACATAGTTGCAGAAGGGTTTATGTGTGGTAATGAGACGCACTAATCTTACCTGCTCATTCATGTAGATTCAGATTTGTGTGTCTGAAAATAGTATAACGTGTCTGAGATTAGTGTAATGACGTACTCTTGCTTGAATTATGCAGAAGTAGTGCATTAAAATAAATGCATGGAGATTAATGTCAAAACTTCTTTTCTTTTAGTGGATATCTTGAGGACAGGGGTCTTAGGTTCAAATTAGGATAATTGCAACTAATTGAATGTAATTTAGAAAGCAACATCTTCTAGAAATGGTGGTCAGGTAATGTGTAGTCCAATACATCTAGCAGACAGATTGTTGACTGCAAAGCAATTAATTTGATGTTTCAGTGTCATTTATCTCTGTTCCCACATACCAAAGTGAACACCGAACTCCAATGACACACAGTGTCAGGAAACAAGTAGGTGCTGGATTTTTTTTGGTAATATTATCATTCTCTGACTGGCTTCTTGAAGCAATCTTTACTCATAAGGTTCAGTTTTCACTCCTTCTGGCACTTAACCACAGGACCAGGTCTCACATAAATAGTATTCAAACAAGCTTCTTACCAAAATTAAAAGGTGGTTTTAAGCATAGAAATTATGTTTATTCAGTTGGTGTGGCAAGTCTTTAGTACCAGGGGTGCCAGGGGTGACTTCAGACAGAAGATGCTTAAAGCTTCCTATGTCTGACAGAGCCAATTCCAGCTGGCTTCAAGACAGACTTGCTTCGGCCAAGGCCAAGCATGTCATTGGCAGTGGTAGTGTCTCACTGATAAAATATTTAAGAAGGGGGTAAAAACCCTGCTAAACAACAACTGCAGCCAAAGAAGAGAGGAGTGAGTGTATGTGAGCAACAACATTGCTGACACCAAGCTCAGTGGAGAACAAGGGAGAGGGTTTCTTCCAGGTTCTGGAGCAGAGTTTTCCCTGCAGCCTGTGGTGCAGACCATGGTGAGGCAGCTGTGCCCTGCAGTCCATATACTTCCACAGGGAGTAGAGATCCACCTGCAGCCTCTGAAGAACCCCATGCAGGATCAGATGCATGCCCCATGGAGAAGTCTGCACTGANTGACAGAGCCAATTCCAGCTGGCTTCAAGACAGACTTGCCAGTGGCCAAGGCCAAGCATGTCATTGACAGTGGTAGTGTCTCACTGATAAAATATTTAAGAAGGGGGTGAAAACCCTGTTAAACAACAACTGCAGCCAAAGAAGAGAGGAGTGAGTGTATGTGAGAAACAACATTGCAGACACCAAGCTCAGTGGAGAACAAGGGAGAGGGTTTCTTCCAGGTGCTGGAGCAGAGTTTTCCCTTCAGCCTGTGGTGCAGAGCATGGTGAGGCAGCTGTGCCCTGCAGTCCATATACTTCCACAGGGAGTAGAGATCCACCTGCAGCCTCTGAAGAACCCCATGCAGGATCAGATGCATGCCCCATGGAGAAGTCTGCATTGAACCTGTGGATCCATGGAGAGAGGAGCCAATGCTGGAGCAAGTTTTCTGGCAGGTCTTGTAACTCCACAAGGGACCCACACTGGAACAGCCTGTTCCTGAAGGACTGCACTCCATGGAAGAGCCCCATGCTAGAGCAGGTCGTAAGGAACTGTGGCAAGGACTCCCTTTGGAGAAGCTCATGGAAGATTGTCTTCTGTGAGAGGGATCCCATGCTGGAGCAGGGAAAGGTTGTGAGGAATCCTCTCCCTGAGGAGGATGGAGTGGCAAAGACAACTTGTGATGAGCTGACTGCAGCCCCCATTCCCCAGTCAGGAGTAAAGTTAAGGTTTGCAAAAAGGGAGAAGTAGGGTGTTTTAAGGTTTGGTTTTATTTCTCCTTATCCTATTCTAATTTGATTGGTAGTAGGTGAAGGAATTTTTTCCCCGAGTCTGTTTTGCCCATGACAGTAACTGGTGAGTGATCTCTCTCTGTCCTTATCTTGACCCATGAACCTTTTAGTATATTCTCTCTCCTCTTGTCCAGCTAAGGTGGAGAGTGATAGAGTGGTTTTGGTGGGCACCCGTTGTCTTTCCAGGGTCACTCCACCAAAAGCAAATATTCTGTTCAACCAGTTCTCATTAACAATAGCTTTGTTGGAAAACTATCCCTTTTTATTAATTTTATAGCATATCAGTTATTAATCAGATTCATTCAGTGATCCATGTCTTTATGTGGCAGGATAAGTACTTGTGCTAACACATGGGAAAATTTGGAAATGGGCAACTAAGGCAAAGGGATAGTGGCACTTCCTTCTGTGGTATCGTTGTTCTTGTGTTTGCCCTCCTTGTCTGTAAGCAAAAGGACAAGCAGAAGGAGGTCTGGCCCAGCCTAGCCCATGGCTTGATTACAAGAAGGATATTCTTTCTTATGCTGGACATATCAGATCTCTGCTAGAACAAAAGGTTGAATCTGGGTTTCCTAAGCACACCAGACTCAAGAGGAAGGGAGTATTAAACAAAGCTGCAGAGAGAGAAGGCACTGACACAGACCTGCTCAATGTGCAACTATATTTTTCTTTACAGACAATGTTATATGCTGGGATAAATACTTGAAATAGCCACTAAATAGGAGGCTGGCAGCAATCAGTTGTCTTTGTCAAAAAATAGCAGCTCTCTGAATTGCAAGGAGGAGGTGAGTTACTTCTTAAAGTATCGGACTTCAGAAAAATCACAGGGAGAAAAGGTGAGATAAAATTACAGAGCCATGAGAATAGCTGCTTAACCACTCATTTCCCTACTTCAAGGTACAAACTCTCCTGCAATAAGTCCATAGTTGAGAAAAACTGGACTGTCTCTGTAAAGCCAGGTAGTTATCAAAAGCTCTCCCATAACAGACGCTCTAACAGCTCAACAAAGCATAATCAGAGAGAAAGCAAAATAACCCATCACAAATCAGCTGGTTTTATGTTTCCTTTCCTGTCCCATTATTTGTGCCTCAGGACACTTTAAAGACTGATCACAGAGATTTCTGGGAGAGGTGAGAAAGGGGCAACATCAGCAAGCCAGACAAGTGTGCAGTTATGTTTTGGATGAAGAGCAACAAGATATTGAGATGTACTGAAAACATCCAACTGCATATGGTTCTTCTCTAAATGGAATGTTCTTACTTCTGACAGGTAGGAACCAAGAAACAAGATATTTTGCAGAGCAAAAAATATTTCTTTTTCTAGGGCAGAGTCTCTAAAAGATGTCTTGAATAATCTCAGCAAAGATCCAGGATCCCAGGAGATCATTTGCAGCTCTTTAACAAGGAAAAGGTAAGTTGCCTTTGAAGAGTTTACATCACCACCTGAAGGACTACTGCTTTTTAGGGTTTTTAGTTGCCTTTTTTTCTCTCTTTTATGTTTGCTTTCCTGGTAGTACATTTAAGAAGCTTCTGCTTGACAATTGGTTCACCAATAATCATGATTTTAAAGAATAGCACTATTTACTCTTATACCAGCCAAGCACCATATTACTGAACATTTTTTAGAGAAGTGTTTTATGCTAGTGTTAATTAGGATTCAGCAAACCCAACTACCGGGAACATTGCCCCCGAGCTGAAATACAGATGATCTTCTGTGATACATCTGTAAACTGGTATTAGTGTCAGTGTCATGTAAACACTAGAGCAGGACAAGAAATACTGCAAAGATAAATTAATTAAAGTTGGTGATTTGCTCCAGTGTTACAGTAAAAGGAAAAGCCTTTCTTTGAGTGGCGAGAAAGTTGGGCTGCATGTTGAGTTTGAAATGATGGGTTAAGAATCATTACCATCTATACAAAACTATCTGGAAGCATTCCTCTTTTTCTACTAATCTGATTTCTGACACTACCCTAGGTCTAAGAATCATGGAAAGTTCTGGTATTCATTTATTTTAGATTTTGGAGCACCATGCATTTTCAATTGGTCCTGAAGTGCATGACCTACTTCACTGCAAGATGTTTTAAATCTTCTGAACCATTTTCATAGGGCAGTCCTTCACTCAGAGTGACTGGAAAGAAGACTCATTTAGGTAAATGTGTTCCTCTCTTTGTTGCTCTTCTGCTAGATTCTGGTAGGAGATTGCATTCCTATATCAGTTGAGGCTTGTCTCAGCTTAGAAGCCTTCATTTCATTGTGACAGCCTCATAAAATCTGGGGTGCTGTGTCCTGTCTCAGAAGAAAAAGGATTGCAAGCAGTGTTGTAGGAGCATACTGGGGTCTTGGAGAAAAAACAGGGAACACTGCTGTGATCTTTGGGAATACAAACCATGGGAGGAGCAGCACAGCAAAGGAGAATGGTGCAAAGGAAACTTAGAGTAGGATCAAGCCTGCCCCACAACCTCACACTGAGCTCCTGTGTGCCCTCCTGCAGCACCAGCACCCCCAGGGCAGTCTGGTGAGGGCAGGAGGACACAGCCCACAGCCCAGGCAGGCTCTGCAGTGGGGCACACTGAAGAGCAGGGCTGCAGGATTGCCCCAGAAGGGACAGCTTGCCCTGCTAGTGAGCCCCGTGGCAAGGTCCCCCTGATGTCAGATTGGAAGGAGATTCTGGTATTAGGCAGCCCAGGGTGGGGGATACGCACCAGGGCTAGAAGACATTAGTTTTATTGGTCCGCACAAAAATTAGCTTTTCTCAATCCAAGTTAGTGCTTACCAGCTGTCTCATTAACATTAAATAGATAACATGATGGGGAAAAAGTCAGAGGAAAACCTACCTGAAGTTGAAAGTGTTTTGTCTAGTTTTCTTTTTAAATGGAGACCTGCTGGAATCCAGAAATGACATTAAGCTTCCTTTTAGAAAAGGTAATTGAAAAGAAAAAGGCAATCAAGGGATGAACAAATGAAGCCTTTTCTTACTGCTGTATGAATAAAAAATGTTATTAATAAGCCTTTTCTTTCAGGCTTCCACTCCACAGTCACACATTTTGAATGTATAACCACACAAGTGAAAATGTTTACCTCTTAAGTCCTTCACACCACTACAGATGTTTTTGAAAATAGAGAAAGGGAGCCAAGAAGGCATGGACAGAGAGTGACAGAGGACAGTGGGAATAGGGATTTAATAAAAAACCCCTTAAAAATTACTCTTTTGTTTTTCAGTCTTCAGTATTTATATTGCATAACCAATTCTTTTATAAGAATAGCCTGTCTCATTTTGCTGTTTTAATTTTTTAAATTTTATTTCAATATACATTTGTGGTTGATTAAAAAAAAAATCTAAATTTCAGCAGTGAGAGCAGCACCTATATGTTTTGGTTCACATCCAGCTGTTAAGACCTGGAAAAGCTAGAAACAGCAGCAGACTGGCAAAATAAAGGTAAGAAGTGAAGATAAATCAATATTGTGCCATATACAGTTTCACCCTACAGAGCCTTTCTCTCTTTACACTTCTGTAAGGAAAACAGGATTTTCCTGTATAATTTTTGGGTTTATATCTGAGTTTTTGTAAGATTAGTCTATGTCTTTAAGGACATGCTGACTATTCATTTTGAATAGTCACAGTGCAATGAGAATATAGCAAGTGTTCAGGGGTGGCAAATGTTGGTTTCTGGAGCAGTCTTTTGAAAAAATATTGAACAAAACTGATTTTGTCTCCTTGGTACCCTCGGCGTGGTTAAAAGGAGGTGTTTGAGCGTGCATGTCATTGACTAATGCTGAAATTAAGACTGATTTAAGAGGGTTTCCTCAGACCCCTGATGGTCATAGCAAAGAAAAGCAAGCTCTATAAATCTAATTGACTATACACTACAATGAGTTTATCCCTATTGTTAATTGTATTAACCTACAAAAGGAGTCAAGGATTAATTAGAAATAAAGACCAGGAGATGAACTGAAGATTCTCAAGGGAGGCACTGATACGCATTATCCTTGAACTGTATAATTATCGAAATCCGTACTATTTTAGAGTGGTGTGCTCACCTGAATGTAACCCTAATTGCCTCCTTTATTCTTAGCTCCATGTTTCTGTACAGGTTGCTAATCATATTTCAAACCAGAACCACCTGCTGAAGACCTGCAGAAACAAAAGTGGAAGGATTCTTAATGTCCTAATTTGAGAGGAGGTTATAGCACAATATTATTAAGATCAAACTGCCTCATGCTTGAAATCAAGAACAAACCACTCTTCTTTGAAAAAAGGTAGGATTCTTTCCCTCAGCTTGTACTCAGATTTTCCCTTAGGTTAAGCTTTAGTCAAAAGAGAAGTGGTGCCTGATTAAAAGGTGGGATAAATGAACTCAAGTGCTTTCTGAAGGGAAAAACAGACCTCAGAGCTCTCATTTGATGAGTGACTGTAATACTATACAATGTTGGGCTTGTCCTTAGAACTGATCTATCCTAGTCCAGAGCACTTCCTGGCACCTATGAAAGGCCACAATAAACACCAGCTGGGTATAATGGGAAGGTACCAGGGACTGAGTTGCTCTGGAAAGATCTGCTTTCCACCCCTGTCACTTCCCGAGGGCTTTCAAAAGCTTTCCTCCCAGTCTGTGGCTGCCTTTTTGTACCACTGTATATCTAAGTAGCATCCTTACAAAGTGATCGTGCTCCCTTTTAAAAAAGATCTGTTAAACATAAAAGTAAGAAATTCTGAAATACATATTGATAAGCTTAAAAAAAAAAAGGCAGCAAAGTACCTTGCAGCAGTCTTAAAAAAAAAAGGTGGTAGAATAAGCCTTTAGATCTGTTTCTTTCATCCAAGCTCCCATTGCAATGACTGAGAAACCTTGCTCATTCATGTCAATGCAAATATGTGACTGTTGTGTTTGAATATAAAAAAACTGGTATTCTTTCTGGCTTTTTTTTTTCTTTTTTTTTATACCAACAAGAATACGATGTATTTTACTACTTCTGAGAAGAGCTATTGGTGCTATACAGCAAAATTAAATTTTGACATTATGTTGAACTAAATCAAGTAATATTCCTGTGTCCTCCCTGTATTTAAGCCTAAATATACATTGGGAATTCTGGATATTTGGGGTCCTGATCTAACACTCAGTCAGTGTCAATATTGTGCTTGATTGCAGGGAAAACTTTTGCAGCCCAGCAGTGATGGATCTTGATGTTCTCAGCTGTTAAACAAACCTGAGCATTGCCCCAGAGTGAAAGAGTCTCAGTAACCACTGCTTTTGCAGCAGCAGCTGTGAGCCTGCCCACTGCTTGATGTATAACGCATTTGTCATACAGCCTGGGCTGAAAGAAGTCAAACAGAGTAAAAGTCTATTGTCTGAAGCTTCAATCAGAAGGGAGGTACCTACTTAACTTCTCTCCTGATGCTGAAGTTAACGCAGTATGTACTGCTCGTAGGTGGTGACTGATAAGAGGATCTGTGGTGGGGCTCCTTACCTGAGGTGAGGTTTTTATTGTAACACTAGGTAAGCAAACATTATTAGAGGGGTGGATTAGAAATTGCAGTGCTTGAAGCTGTCCTAGAAAAATGTATTAAAGCAAAGGGATTGGGGAGGGAGGGAGGGAGGGAGGGAGGGACAGACAAAGAGCGTGGATTTTAGCCCATTCTTTTAGAGGGATCAAAAAAGCCCTTCTCTCCTCAAGCAGAGCAACCTCTCTGAGTAATCCATGGCTCTTTTGGGCCGTTGGCTTCAGCTGTTTGGAAAACACTGTGTCTTACTAAGACTATGTACTAGTCAGGTGGCAAGAAGGACAATCAGCTGGCAAGAGTTATGATCTACATTTTTTGCTATAATATATAGACAGGTAGCATTTCTGATTTTTTTTTCCTACTTTGTCTCTTTGTACTCATAGAATGATTCGGGGCAGATGAAATGTCACAGTGCACATGACTGAAATATGTGAAAACTTAATTAACAGAATAATTACACAGTAGATGTGAGATCTTGCCGCTGTGAAAATCTGGCAGGAAGCTTGGGCCCTATGGAATATGAGTCCGCATATGTAGTCAGTGGAAAAGCCATTAGTCACAAAGTGGCTGCATCTGCTGGAAAGAGTTAATCAGGCCCCTCACTTCAAAGAACATGGTATGCCTTAAAATACCCTTCTCCAGGCTTCTCAGGCATGCTGCAAATGAATTTTCTCCCAGCTACCAGGGTAAATCTGCATAGCTCAATTAACTGCAGTTGATTTATGCCAGTTACACCAACAGAGGATCTGGACAGAACCTAATAGCATCTCTATATCTAATAGTCCAGCACAGCGTATGAAAATTGGGCATTATTCTGCATCAGCTATCCCTTTGCAGCCAGGATGAATAGCAGAAGGATTTGTGATTTATTAAATGAACTCCGTCTCTACAAAGTTGAATCTATGCTGCTTCCCATGAGTTTCTACACTGGCAGGCCATGAGTTTCTTTTGCATATCATACATTTTCTTTGAAAAATATTAAGATAATCAGA
>WBNQ01006640.1:11499-41235 GCA_013401375.1 Spizella passerina | reverse complement strand
GCCCATTTTTGCTGTGCCTGGGCTGGGGTTTCAGGGCAGGCAGGGTTCCAGGGTTCCCTGGGCACTCAGGTGCATCCTCACAGCACATTGCACTCCCAGGGCTGCAGCCAAACAAAGCAGTGAATTATTAACTCGCTGAGAAATTAAACCACCTCTCTCTTGAGCAGGACAGAGCTTTCTGGGCCTATTTTTTCATTATTTCTGCAAAAGATGGAAGTAAAAAGTAACACAAACCCCAGTGCTGCCTCAGCACTACACTGAAAATAAGGAAAACTGCCAGAATATTCTGTGTGTTGTACAGAAACAGTGTTTCTGTTGTACAGGTGCTGATTACTGGAGGCCATAAAGATTCACTAATTAACACCTACAGCAAATGTGGCCTATCAAAGCAATCACTGGCAAAAACAAGAATTACAACAAGAAAATCGATTTAAATCAATTACCATTGTTCACATACAAAGGAGCCAGTGACTGGGTCACATTCCTAGAAATCATGCTGCTCATCCCATGGGGAAAAATCATTCCCTGCAGCCACGAGCAGTCACACACTGAATTATCACAATTACTGCTCATTTACTATAATGCTCATTTTAAAATCTTAATAAAATAATTAATTTCATGTAATTTTCATTTTAATTTTCACCATTTTTAACATATTGCCCATTTATTATGATTGTTGCTCATTTATTATAATTTTCAATTAAAGCATTCAGCTTTTTAGCCTATAGTTTGCAAATGAATCCTTACAATTTTCAACTTAAAAATTAAATTCCTTACAATTTCCAACTTAAAAATTCCTGGGATCAAATCAGAATTTGAATCTTCCCACTTCCACTGCTGTCCCAGAAGTAGCAAATAAAGGCTTTGACAAAATAGAAGTTTGCCAACAGTTTCATGCACAGAATTAATAATCTAGGAATCATCTCTCAAGCTCAACAACCTCTCACAGTGACCACTTGGGAGCTAAAATGTACAAGAAAACCAAAAATATTTTTCCACATTTAGGCAGGAGAGAAAAATCTGCTTTCCACCCACCCCATCTGTACAGTGCACACCCTAATGTGAGATGGTTAAAGCCAAATGAAAGATAAATAATATTAATATAATCAATAAAAAATAATGTAAATAATATAATTTAGATAATACTAATGATATAATTTAAATAATATAATATAAATAATAGAAATAAATTATTAATAATATCAATAAACCTAGGGAATGGCTGGAGATGTTCAGCCCAGTGTGAGTGGAGCAGATCTGCAAATCCATTATAGCACAACCCCCCAAAAAATTCTGTATTTAACTAAAATATATTCTAAAAACTCTGTATTTAAGTAAGATATGTTCTAAAAATTCTGTATTTAACTAAACTATGGCCAAAATATCTGCTAAAAGTAAACTCAGCCTGGGCTGGACTTCAAGGGCTCACCTGCTGTCCAGACATTTTCCATTAGGAAGCAACGAAAATCCAGGATAAACCCCCAGTGGAAGTTGAATCAGTTTATATTTTCTGGGTTTTTCTGAGCCCTCAGGAATCCCCTCTGCATTTTCACCTTTGAGGAAGGAACTACTGAAAGCTAAATACCAAATAAAGCTGTTGGAAAGCTTAAAAATGAGAACAAGCTGCCGGGCAGAAAGTAAATAATTTAGAATAGATTCAAACAATTAGGATTAAGCAGCTTGGTTTTGATTCTTTTTGTAAAAAGGACTGTTTGATTATTCTGGGCTGTGTTTTGGAAACCATTTCTACCTTGTTTTTCTTGGGAAAACAATTTCATGCTACAAAAAAAGGCATCGAGCGATGAAAAGCATTTGTTTCTTTCTAGTTCTTAAGTAAAACCAGCAATGTTGAGCAGGTCAGATATAATAAATACAGCTATTTCAAGGCAGAAGAAAAATGCTTTCCTGGCCTAACTTTGAGTGACAGGAGAAAATTTTTCCCAGCTTGAAACTCCACTTTATTAAAAGTGCTCAATTTGATTTAATTGGATGTATATGGATGTGTTCTATTGGGCTGCTTTGCTGCGTTTTTCAGATCAATCCTCCAGCACTGAAGCAACATTTTCCAGTGAGTGGATGCTGTGGACACCTTCAGAAGTTGTGCTCTGTATTTTTGAATTTTGGGTACTTGGATTAGCCCAGCAGGAAGGCCATGGGCCTTGAATGGAGCTTTTTGTTCAGCCCTTTAATCGCTTCCAGCACTTGCCCCAGCCCACAGGATCCACCCCAAATTCAGCCAGACGTGGAGCATTTCTCTGCAGATCCACTCAGCTCCACCAGCTGAACTATTTGGTTTCTTGAGGGGGAGGAGGGGATGGTGGGGCAGCTTAAAAGTTAATAATTATGGCTACAAACCTCCCCAGGTCCTGGGAAATTCCTATTTTAATTAAAAAAAATAAGAATCATCCATCCTTAGCTGTTCCCAGCTCTATATCCTGGGAATGCAGGCTGCTAGGACAGAGACACAGAAATACAGATATTTTTCAGTCCAGTTTGCCATGTAACAACCCTGGAGCTCAAACCCTCTGTGTTTCCTGATGAAGACACTAAAACATTTCAGGCAGCTTGAAGCAATTCCTCTCCTCCCAAAGCAGCTCCTCTCCTCCCCGTTTGCCTCAGATTTGTTACTCAAACTTCCCAGAAGGAGCTGGTAGGCAATTTGTACTCTGGCATTAAATTATTGTGGTTCAAAGCCACTCAGTTGGATCTTGTCACACTGATCCTGTCCCACACACAAAGGGAATTTTTCTGTGCCCCAAAATGATCAGGGAAGGGCAGAGAGGGTGGTGGGAGATCCCCCAGAGGGAGCCTGGCCTTGCTGAAGGTGAGACCCCACTGCTTCCAGCCCTGTATCCAGGCAATGAAGGCTGCTAGGACAGAAATACAGATATTTTTAAGTCCAGTTTGCCATGTAACAACTCAAATCTTCTGTATGATTCTTATTTTTTTAAATTAAAATAGAAGAATTCCCAGGACTTGGGGAGGTTTGTCTGGAGGCACAGCAGGGATGGATGCTTCAGGCAGGAATCTCCTGATGGGCTTTTCCTTCCCCACTCTGAGGGATGGAGATTTTGGAAGAAAATTCCCCCTGTGAGGGCTGGGCAGGGCTGTGGGAGGATGTGGAGAGGTTTGGGCTGGAGCTGGTGAGAACCACGCCGGATTCCAGCCCCAAATTCCAGCCCCACGCTCCTCATTTGGAAGCAATTGCCCCCTGCAATCCATCAGCAGGGCCCACAGCAGATAGCTTTGTGAAGTGGAAAAAAACGAGTTCTTCATTTATATATGACAATTAAAGCAAATTGGATTGATTTCTTCTTTTTCTCCTTTTATTTTTTTTTCTTTTGGAAGACTTTAAAATGAAGTGTAAGTCAGAAGATCTGCCAAGGCTCCCTTCCCTAATTAAACACATAACTGGGATTAAAAACCTTTTAATGCAGCTGCTGAGAGCCTGTGGAATTGTGGAGATGTATAGTTTGTGGGAAACATTGTGTTCCTTCTTGGATTCTTCAGCTTTCAGAAAAGACAGCATGTGAAAACTTTCCATAAATACAAACTGGGGTTTCCAATTAAACTACTGTCACTTCTATAGAATAAGCAAGAAGCCAAATGAAAGCTTACACAAATATTTTTAAAGTTAAAGTAACCAGTTTCAAATGAAATACACGACTTCTCACTGCAGCCATACCTTTAGTAACTCAAGCAACACTTTTTTAAATAAGTCATAAAATATTCCTGATTTAGACACGACATTGCCACCAAGAGATTGCAAAACACCAAGGGCGTGGGTAATAAAAGAGATAAATCTGAACTTTAGAAGGAAATTCCTTCTCTAGCTCAGAGTTCAGAGCAAGCTATGGATATTTCTCACCAAAAACTCCTTTTTGCCCTCCAATTTTAGAGTTTATTTATCACTGTTGATTATTAGAGAAGAGACAGGGCAAGAGTTTGATACAGAACTCTTTCCATCCTACTGGAAGTGCACAATATGATAGAAATAATAGAATATTATTCTACTAATAATAGAAATATTAATAATAGAAATATTAATAATAGAAATATTAATAATAGAAATATTAATAATAGAAATTAAAATAGTAGAATATTTCCATTGCTTGCCCAAGGATCTGAAGTGTTCCCCGTGCAGCATTTCTGGTTTATTGCTCTCAGACTGGCTCTGCAAGAACACAGCTCTGCAGGTATTACACGCTCAAAGCTCTCCAGCTTAGAAAAACAGAACAACTGAGAAATATCAAAGGCCTGATCCTGTGGAACCAGCTCTGTCTTTGAGAAATCCAAGTGTTTCCAGCCCTCAAGCAGCCAATTTAGGGTCCATTTGTACGGCCCTGCTGGGTCAGGCTGACTCCCACTTCCATCCCCTCACTGCCAGCACCCCCAGTCAGGCTCTGTCAAACATCTCCTCTGGAACCCAGCCCGAGCCATGGAATTCCTTGTGCAAAATCCTTCCTGCCTGCTTGGGATCGCTCTGAATTAATGGATGGGGCAGCCAATGGCTCCTGCAGTGCCCAGGGCAGCCATTCCCCCCTTCACCCCAACTCTGCTGCACCAGGCTCTTTGTGGGATCCCTTCCATCAAATCCTAGAATTAATAACCCGCTTCCAGCTCCAGGAGCTCAGTGCCTGTGTCCCAGCTGGGGAGTCCTGGCCATCCATCACCTGAGCCAAGGGACACTCTGGGGCTCTCCGCTTCCACCCAACCCGCAGGGAAGGGCAGGTCTTTAGCAGGGAATCGCCTGTGGCATTCCCTGATGTGGATCCGGGTGTCTGCCGTTGTCCCAGGGTTAGCCAGAGGGGTTTTCACCTCTTTTCCGAGCAGCTGGAGGCCCCTTTGTGCTGCTCACACCTCTGGGAAGGACCAAGGCACCGAGGGGAAATGGGCTCTTCGTTGCCATTAACACCTCCTGCCTTTGTCATGGAACACCGGGGGATTCACAACAGAGGCGCCTGTGAGGAGCTCCAGGGGCCTTTGGAGACCTCACTGCTCCCTGGACCACAGCTAAGGATTAAAATTACATTATGGCTTTTCTGATTTCAGCAGAAGTTCCCCAAGCTGGCTCCCAGCTCATCTCCTGTGCACAACTCCCTGCTGGGGAGATCCTTCCCATCTTTCCACTGATGCCTTGTGCAGGCTGTCCCAGAGCAGAGTCCCAGAATAAAGCAGGGATTGATTCCAAGGATCTCCTCCATGGATGCACCTCGGGCAGCACCAGAGCCCAGCCAGGGCTGCACCCAAGATGAACCAAAATGGCCCCAAAATGCACGAGGGGCACGGGCTCTGTCCCTGGGATCAGTTCTGCTCCATTTGCACCTTGCAGTTCATTGTCCCATTCCAGCTTTAGCCCCTGCACTCCCACCCTGCTTGTTTTTCTCTCTGCAGCCCACGGGGTTTGTGCTCCTGGGCTGAGATTTGGGTCATTTGTCCTTGGTGCCCAGCTGGAGCAGGAATTGTTTTGTCTCCTGCTCTGTGCACAGAGCTCAGCATCCCCTCATGTGGACCCAGCCCCACACACTAAAGCAGCACAGAGTGTGAAAATAGAAAAGCCAAACCTGAGGCATCACCACACTTGACACGCTGAAGCCTTTATCCGAGCAGATTCCCTCTGGGATTCTCACAGTCCCAAAGGATGCAGCAAAGGCTCCAGGAAACCCCTGGTGCACGAGCTGCTGTAGCCATTCTGCAAAGCCCAATATTTGTTCAATATTTGTTTTACAGACATCTCCCGAGGTGAAAAACGGCTCTACTTCATTGTTAAAAGACAATGTCGCAGGCAGTTAATCTCCACCATTTATTTTATATCATCCAAACCAAAATATTGACACATCTGGACAAACTCAGTGCAAAGAAAGAGCACATTCCCAAAGCATTCATGAACACAAGCAGCAGATCATAAATTGTAACTATCCAGAACTGACCCCAATTAAGGGCTCTGCCCAGGGAGGAGGCAGGCAGCACTCGGGCTGGCTTCATTCAGCACCATAGAAATTCAAAAGGTTAAATTAAAAATATCAGCAGCTTGCTGGATTGGCCTCTCCTGAGCCCCAGAGTTAAGACAGTCTAAGCTACAATAAACCCTCCCAGGGTAGGTCAAACATTTATTCAATTGTTGTGCCCAAGAGACTCCCACAAACTCAGTAAAAAACATTTAACTGTTTCATCAGCCTGAGCTCAGCATTGCACATTCCTAAGAGGCTCCTGCTGGGATTCAGTGGCAGGGAAATTCGGGATGAGTCCATCCAGGAGCTCAGCTGGAGTTTTATTCCAGCCACTCTGCTGCTCATGGTGAAAAGGTGAATTCTGCCAATCCTTCCTGAAGGGAATTTGTGCTGCAAGGCCCAGAGCTGCCAGCTGTGCACCGGGAGTCATGTGAGATTATTAACTCTAGTTTTAAACCCAGAAATACTTAAGAAACAATGAAAAAAAAATCCAACAACAAAATGCAGAAATATTTTTTAAAAAAATCCTCTGCCACCTCCAAATTTTTCTCTCCTGTACCTTAAATAAATTCTGCCAAGTTGATGACTGTGAGATTCCTGGCTCTGAGAGCCAGCACAGGGCAGGAAGTGATCACCCAGTTCAAGACAATGAACATCATCACTATTTCAAAACAGCAGAGAGAAGGAAAAAGAAATTTCTAGACAGAAACTTCCAGCTGAGCTGGGATGTCTCCTGATGGCAAAGACAAGCACCCAAGTCACACAACATTTGAGTTTATCCTCTCTACCCCTCTAAATGACATTAATGGGAACCATGACCTTGACATTTCCATTGCTGTGCTCTTCTAAAAGGCAACACAAAAGCAAGGATTCATCTAGTTTATCTTTATTTTTAGGAAAATACTTCTTTGCCATCAGTAATAAGATCTCGCCACTGTCTGACCTCAAAGGAAACCTAAACAACAATTTCTGCACCATTGTGCAAATGATAAAAAAATCCAGCAGCATTCCTTCCCATCGTGTCTTATTTTCCAATAAAGAGCTGCTTTCCTGGCATCAAAAACCCCTCAGAATTTAACATTCCCTTTAAAATATCTCCAGCAAGTCACTCAACCTGAACATAAAAGCTGAGCATTAACTGACTTTAGCCATCTTCCTTTCTCTGTAAATAAATGAAAGGAAACAGCCTCTGAGTGAGGAAAACCCCATGCAGCTGAATTACAAATTCAGATTTGGGGGCTGCAGGCTCACACAAAGCTGGGTGTGTTACTCAGCCCTTATCTGTAATTAATATCAGCTCTGGATTGGGTTATGCTTATTGACACAAACAGCCTCCAAGCAAACCAGAGGTAATGGTTAATAATTAATTACAAGCATCTGGAACAACAAATTGATAGAACAAAATCACATCATTATACATTGAAAACTCCATCTGAATAATGTAAGGAAAATTCTCTGTCTGAAAACATCCAATTAATTTATGCTAAGAAAGAGAGGCATGTCCAAGTCATTCTGTGGATTTCATCATTCTTAAATTTACCTAATTGAAAAGAATTAGGAAAAGCACAGGTAGTAACCGTACTACCAAATTCAGTACTATTTGTAGCAATATTAGGGTAAAAGGTTTTAAACAATGTTATTCTTTTAATTGGAAGTATCATTTTAAAATGCTGTCTTTCAAAACTTCCTGATTATTTTTCCCCATGGACACAACTTCAGCAAAAGCCACAGCATGTGACATTTAATGTAATTTAATTTAATATCATTTATCTACAAATTTATATAGACATGCAGGGAACTACAGCTTTTCTATCCCTTAGAAATTCCCAGTTCAGCTTTGGAAAAAGCACTGGGAGAATCCCTGAGGAGGCGCATGGTTTGATTTTTATGGAAAGCCACTTGAATTCCATGTGCTTACAGTTCCTCCCACAGCTCCTGCCAGAACAGATCAGCTCAGTGAGCTGCTGGCAGTGGATGGAGTTAGGAACCAAGTAACAAACAGCCACTGGCCCAGGAGCTTCCCAGATCTTATCACTGGGAAATCATGCTTGGAATGTGGCTTGCTGCTTTGCAGCCTCCTTCTTCTGCCTCTGTCACTGTAGGATGGCTCAGGGCAGACTCAGGTGTTTATTATTTCCTACCTGTGTTGCAGTCTCACAGCAGTGAGCTCTGCAGCTCTTCACCAACAAGGCACAAAATGACCAACTATCTTTGGTTACAAAGCTTTTTAAGGCTAAAATATCCAGTTAAGAAATGACACCTACAACATTTTCAATTTTAACCCAGTAACTGATCACCTGCAGCCTGCAGTGAGGACTTTTCTGTCCAATTACAAAATATCATCCCAGACCCAGGGAGAAGAAGGTGAAGAAGGTGGTGGAGAAGGAGGAGGAGAAGAGGAAGAAGAGGAAGAAGAGGAAGTGGAGGAAGAAGGGGAAGAAGGGGAAGAGGAAGAAGAGGAAGAAGAGGAAGAAGAGGAAGAAGAAGAAGAAGAAGAAGAAGAAGAAGAAGAAGAAGAAGATGAAGAAGAAGAAGAAGAAGAAGAAGAAGAAGAAGAAGAAAAAGAAGAAGATGAAGAAGAAGAAGAAGAAGAAGAAAAAGAAGAAGAAGATGAAGAAGAAGAAGAAGATGAAGAAGAAGAAGAAGATAAAGAAGAAGAAGAAGAAGAAGAAGAAGAAGATGAAGATGAAGATAAAGATAAAGAAGATAAAGAAGAACAACCAGCCTCCACGCTAAAACCTCCATCTTGCCCCATACATATTGCTATATTCTAGCCTGATATATATTGCTTTATTCTAAAACCCCAAACTTTTAAGTTTGAACCCAGAGCTCCAAGAGTGGCTCATCCCAGCTGGGCAGGGAGCACAGATCAGCCCCTCCTGGCTCCCTGCAAGGGTTAAAGCCCAGGCAGAGCTGCCCAGGCGAGCAGGGCTTTGGCCCAGGCACTCACTTGGATAAAATCAGATTTATTCTCAGCAATTACTGCAGCCACTTGCAGCTTTCAGGCAGCAAATAAAGGAAAGGCAATCCACAGGCTGCTGGGGTGAGACTAATGATGATCTATGCCTGACACTGCAAGTGCCAGAGCTGGGCTGGCTGGGAATCCTGCCCTGTGCCCGACTCTGGCACTGCCCTGCACCAGGAGCCTCCAGGGGCTGGAGCTGCTGCTCACAATCATTTCTGTTGTTGCCCAGATTTTGTTCTTTGGCCAAGTCCTTGCTCGGCTTCTGCTGTGGAGAGAAGGCCAATCCTCAGCCACCATTCAGAGGTCGTGTGGGCTTCAGTTTCTGTGTGCAACAGGCTTTAAAAACTGCAACCTCATCAGGCAGGCCTTGGATTTATTGCTCTGACACCAGCACTGCAGTCAGGCAGTGAAATGAGCAGAAGAAAAGAACAGATTCCAGGGCTATGACATTTTGCCCAACTTCCCTGACACAAGCACAGCAAAGAAAAAGAATCTCAGTGCTGGTGTTCATGTTCTTGTTGGGTGAATATGCACTGCTATCTTCTGGAAAATAAACAGCAGAGGAAAAAGCTGTGGTGAGCAGTTATTACAACACAAACTCTGCTGCACAATTCAGAGGATCACTTGAGTGAGCAGGCAGAGAAATGAGTCTGCAGCTGAGGGATTTCCCACTCAAAAGAGTGGGAAAAGCCACAGTTATCCTGCAGATGTGGTCTCCAACAGCACATCCAACAAAAAATGAGCAGGACAAACACAGAGAAGAGAATCCTTATCTTTCTGCTGCCTACCTGATTCAAATCACTTGTGTTTTTCTTGATCAAATTGCAATTATTTAAAAATATTTAATTTAATCTAAAAGCAGCTTACCCTAACACCCCAAAAACTCAGCACTGAGCAGTTCATCCAGCAGATTTTGGGAGAGGAAGTGTGGAATCTCAGAGCTGCTGGGTTCCTGGGTGCTGTGCACATTCAGTGGCATCCAGATCTCCCCTCTCATGGATTTACAGCTGTGCAATGTGTGGGTACCAGTCCAGATTCCACATGTTTCAAACAGATTTAGAAGGTAAAATGCCATGTATGCAAAAAGAAAACAGCTTCTTATTTGCTCTTTTTAACAGCAACTCGAAGGAATTGCAGTTTTTACAAAAAGCAGCTGTGGGAAAATGGAACAAAGTGCAGATTTTCTCACAAAAAACCCCAAAGGCTTCCACCATGGGGGTGTCTTATCAGAGAACAGGCAGACCTGGAAGGAACCCATGAGGATCAGAGTCCAGCTCACGTCCCTGCCCTGGACACTGCAAGAATCCCACCCTGAACCCATCCATCCCCTGGGCAGAGAACACAGCAAAGAACAGCACAGAGGAATCACAACTAGAAATCACAAGTCTGCATTAAAGCATTTCCCAAATTAAACATGTATCATTTTAAAGAAAGGAGGAAAGGGAATAAGCCCGAGGAATAAACCCTGNAAAGGAGGGAAAGGAATAAGCCCAGAGGAATAAACCCTGAGCCCATCCACCCTGCAGAGGCCACTGGGATCAGCTGCAGTCCCTGAGGTGCAGGGGTGACCTGGTCACTGGGCAGCAGCACAAGGAGGGAGCACTCACACCGGGCCAGCCTCAAGGAAGCTGCTGGATTTTTGTTCTTGTTGTTCCTTTTCAGTGATAATGCAGAGAGCTGGGTTCAGAAGCTGCCACTCCAAGCCATCCCCCATTCCTGCACTGTCCCTCAGGGTGAGGCAGAGCGGCCTCAGCACCGTGCCATGGCCAGGGGCAGAGCTGCAGCTCCGAGCGCTGTAATTCCAAGACACAAAGCCCACCAGCAGCAGAAGCACCGCGGTGCAGCCACGCTGAGCTCCCTCCCGAGCAGCCCCAACAATGGGCCCATTGTTCTGCAGCCTCATCTCTGCCCAGGGCCACCCACATCTTCCCCACGCCGGGAGAAGTCAGAATCTTCCAGCTCAATAGACAGCGGGCAGAGGAGAAAGCATCTTTACAAGGCTCCTTCATTTTTCTTGGATAAGAGCAGAGCTCAGCCTTTGCCTCCAAGCCAAAGGCCTGAAAGGCAGAGAATGAGTTTGAAGTTTTGAGGATGGACAAGCCCCCGACACTCAGAAATTCTGTATCGCACAAGATTGATTTCCTCCGAGTACAAGAGGCCTCGGGTGAAAACGATCCCTCACAGCCCCGTGGCCCGCAGCCAGCAGGAGGCTGAGACACAAAGGAGGCATCGTGCTTGCCTCGAGATGTCAGGAGCTTTTGATAAATTCAAATTCATTCTGGTAAATGAAAAATTCCTGGGATCTTTCCTTCATGTTAACATGTGCAGTCATATTTCAAGTTTATATAAATTACACTAAAAACAGTTTTAAAAAATGAGTCAGTCCTTCCCTCTCTTTTTTTTTTTAAGTTTAAAATGTTCTATTTCTTTTTACCAGGCCTGCTATAAGAAAGGAAAACTAAATGCAACCAGCCCTAAAACAATAGAAATAATGTGACTTGCCAGATAAAGTCCAAACGAACTCTGTCCAAAATCCAAGTACACAGCACCAAATATCTGCTGTGAGCAGGCCTAGGAAGTTTAAAGCCTTTTCAGGGTTCACCTACAGCCCAAAAGAAGTTGTTGAAATAAGATTTGCCAGATGTCCCAATATAAATCAGGATTTTTAATATTCCTCCTGACGTGCCATTAACCTCACCAAGATTTCCTCACATGCCATGTGGCAGCGTTGTCATAAAACTCAGGCACACGTGGGCAGAGGGGGACAAGGGAGAAGCTGAATTCAGCCCCTTCAGCTTTCCATGCCTGAAGAGAGGCAGGAGAACAGGAGCCAAAGAAAAGCAGGTTGCATGTAAAATAAAGACACAAAAAGAGTGAATGCAGCCCAGATCCTGCAGGTTGCTCCAGGAGAAAAGCTCAGGACTCTGAGCTAGTCTAGAGGGAAAAGGGAAAAAAGGATATTTTTTATCATGCTCACTTCAAGATAAACTTTCTGTAGCCTAAAATAAGCCCTCCTGTTGAAGTGCATTCAAATCAATGTTCTGATAGTGTCATGTGGAAGGGACACAGGCTTGTCCTGGATGTAAGGTCACTGCTATCCAACAAATTCACTTCTCCTTGCACTAAAAACAATATTCCCCACCCTCTAATCACTACTTAGCCCTCAGAAGAAAGCTTTTTCTTTTCTTTCTTTTTTTTTTTCTTTTTAAATGAGAATATTTACAACAGGTAATAGGGAAACTTAATCAGCCCTTGGAAAGCATTTAGGGATAAAGAGGAGCACAGAGCCAGTGCTCTCCCCTTCCCCAGCAGAAATGGGATATTTCTGCAGAGCTGAAAGGGACAGAGTTCATCATGTCCACTGAACACCTGCCTCCACTTAACCCTTTGGGGACTTTCTGCTTCAGCTGCTTTTTTCAATGGGCTCAGTAGATCAACAAGGCTCTAAATTCTTCAGAAACTGTCTTCCCCCTGCCTCTTTTCAACAATATCTTACCAGACACTCTTTCAACACAGGGTCTCCATCCTTATGGCTTTCCAAAAGCCTCCAGCTGAGGGATCACAGAAAGTCAGGACAAGGCAGTTTTGTTGCTGCCAAGTGTTTGAGCTCAGATCCCCCCGTTCATTGTGTCAATCACTTGTCTGGGCTGGGTCAAGAGTTATTCCCAGCTCCAGAGGCAATCCAGGATTTTGCAGTCTCTGTCTCCCTGTCCTGCTCCTGAGCCTCCATGCTCCACACACTGCTCTGTATCCAGGCACAAATGTGCAAAATTCTTGCAATATATAAAGTTATGCAAGTGTATTACCAATATTCATACAATTCATCCTCATCTCTGTGTGTATGTAAAATTTACAGCAGATTTCTTTGGGTACTTATGTTTTTAAAAAGTGTTCAAAAGCAATGAGTTTACTGAGAAAAAAAATAGCAGAAACACCACAAAGGAAAATGAGTGTGGGGCTCCATTAATATGAAAGTCAAATATTTTGTGTTTTATTGGGAGGTTCATGTAAAATACTTGAACTAAATGAACAGCAGCAGCAAGAAGCTGGCAGCAGAAATCAGGTCCTGTGCCTTTGCTGTTTGCACAGAACACCACAGAGGTGCTTTAAAGAGAGATAAAAATGACATTCACCCCACTCCAAACTTCCCTTCTCAAGATAAGATTATCTCAGCACACAATTGTAAGTGTGCCCTATTTATTTACACACTTTATTCTGAAACATATTGAATGCTCCTAGTTGCAAGCAGCAAAGCTTCTTTCCCCCAGCCTCGTTTAAATAAAACTGGTATTGTTCCAGATTATTTTAATTTTTTAAGCCTAAATGCAGGATAGTTGGAATTGGAAGGATATTTGTCTTGTGGAGCCCAGCGCTACAGAAATCTGCCATCAAAAGTACAATAGCAAACAGAGTTTGGTGGGAAGTTCAGCTGCTTCACTACCCTGCTCTGAATAGAGCAGAAAACTTCCATTAATTCCCTGCTGTTCCAGGCAGGCCAGGTCAATTCCCCCAGCCCCAGCCTGGAGACTCCTGCAGCAGGGCTGGGATTAACCCTGTTCCTGCTGCTCCAGGCAGCCAGCGTGGCTCCCAAACCTCAGCTCCAAACCCTGCAACATGGAATGGCCAGTGATTCTAAAATCTGGGATGATCTGCAGCTTCTGAGGCTGAGATCTGGCCACTATCAGGGCACTTACAGGGACAAAGTGTGGCAGTTTTGGCATAAAAACACAACCTGGATTTCCACGCTGTGCTGGCAGAGTGGCAGCAGCTGAAAGGTCCCTGGAAAAATTCACTGTGCTTTACATGCCTTTTCTGCAAAGTGCTCAAAACAGGGACAGTTAACCCAAAATACATGAAAAAAACTGCTTCAACCACATCCCATGGAAAATGATTTGATAAACACCAACTCAGATCTAACATAACATTTTTTGCCATCTCAGATTTAAAAGCTGAATCACAAACCTGGCATTTTAACAACAGTATCAGGCAGGTACCTGCTGAAAGTACTGCAAAAAATATGTTGCTGTAAATTCTAGATTTGCAACTAAAATCAGAATTATTATGGGAAAAAAAAGGCAATAACTAAACAAGTGAAAGAAGATTTCCTAACTGGAGTCTGAAGCCACTCTGGAAGAGAGAGGGGTTGAGCTCCTTGTGCCTTGCAGAGTTTGGAGTAAAGGGAGAGCAGGAGGAAGAAGCTGGAGGCAAAACCATTCCTTCATCCTCCTGCCCTGCATGCACCACTGGCCAGGCTGGAAAAGCTCTGCTCATTGCTGATTCCAGGTGCCAGCCTTGAACTCAGTTATTTGTATATACTTTATATATTTTTAACAAGTTATTTCACCTGTGCAGGGATCCATTCCCAGCTGTTCCAGGGGAATAGAACTTTTTGCCTGCCTGAGCAAGGAAAATTATGTCAATGCCATGAGGTTTTGGGGTATTTGCAGTGATGAGAACTGTGAGGGCCAGAAAACAGGAGAAAATGGAGGTTTAGCCAAAAATCAGTATGGAAGCCACTCCACAGTGCTCTGAAGTTCAGCTCAGCAGCAATATGGAATGGAATGGATGGATACCAAACCAAGGTCATCCCTCCTGGAGGTGTCAGCAGCCAAACACCTGCACAGAGAGAGCCCTGCCCCTGAGCAATGCTCCCTTTCTGGGCTGACACTCTGAACAAGCCCTCACTTGGCTCATTTGAGTGAAGTTATGGCAGCCCAGTGCCCAGAGGTGCAGAGCTTTTGGCATCCCAAGCTCCAGCCAGGGGCATGCACACAGAACCTCAGGAAAACCTGAAATGAGGCTGCTGTGCCCAGCTAAAACCCCTTCTCCTCTCAGTGAGGGTGACACTCCGAGCACATGTTTAATAAATATCCAAATGTGTCTTTCCAATGGAAAAAAAAAACACATTTAGAAATGCTTAACTGGCTGTGGGAAAGAATTCATGTTCAGGAGAGGATCCAACAGGGTGGCCACAAATGTGCCCTGTGGATTTTGGGCAAGGCAGGAAGAAGAAGGGACCAGGCTGTCTCCTTTTCTCTGCAGCTGCCCCGTGCTGTGCAAGGACTGAAAAATCTCTTCCCACTTACCACAGAAAGAACTAGGAAAGTGTCAATGGTGCCAAAGCTCAGAGGATGACAAAGAAACCAACAAAACCCAACAAAACCAAACGAAAAAAAAAATCAGCTGCTATTTTCCTGAACAATTCTAGGAACACAAATATGGTTTTATAGATTTAAGTAATTTTTTTCTTAATGGAAACAGAAAATAAAAGAGAGCTGTAATACCAAAAAGTTATATAAGCTCCAACAAAAGCTGGTTATTAAGAGGAAAGCTTTAACCACCTAAGGACCAGAATTTTTTGCCAAGGCAGCTGCCACATGCCAGCAGGAGGAATTCATGGATCCAGGAGGCACTTGCTCCATTGTTTAAGAACTGATTTGCTAAGATATGGGCACTGGAAAAGCCAAAGGGCCTGAAACTTCCCTCCAGTGGTGGTGGCTGCATCCAGGCCCAGGCATCCCACCCACTCCTACTCGATTAACTACAGATGGCAGGGAAATGAGGGAGGAAAAACACAATATGCCACAGCTCTTTCCCACAGAGACTGAGCAATATCAGGGGAGCACACTGTGTTATTTAAATCTGGGAGACTAAAAATACAGCTCTTTATTGCTCTGGAATGTGAAGCCCAAGAGCAGTTGCACAATGTGAGGTAACAAAGCTGAGGATGTCCCACAGTTCCTCCCTGTGCCCTGGGTTTGGTGTGCATTATGTTACTGCAGACCTTTTCCCCTCAGTAAAACAAACAAACAAACAGGCAAGCACATGCTACTAATTTTATTTACATTGCACATTATCGACCAAATCTATATTTGGGGCTCTTTCCAGACCACCAAGGCTCTCGTTACAGGGACTTTGCACCGAGCAGAGAAACAAACCCAGAAAAGTCTTGTCATTTCAGAATGAAATAGATGCAGGGTAAGAATATGTTTATGAAAATCCAGGGGTGGGAAAGACACATTCCCACCTCCAGAGGGGAATGTCTATTATCCATATATTAAAAAACACCCATGCAGCAGATTCAGATCCTTATAGTGACAGCAAATGTGGTTCTATCACTCACCCCCCACTCCAGCTGAGGAAACCTGGCAGTCTGCAGTGACATTTAAAGCTGACAGGGATCCCAGCAGCAGCAGAGACATCTCCAGTGAGCCAAGGCTGCTCCAGGGCGAGCTCAAAGCTGCCATTGACTTCCCAAGGGCTGGAGCAGCCTGTGCACCCACCCAGTGCCAGGCAGGAGGTGCTGCCAGGAATGTGATCCCCCAGCTCTGCCCTGTCCAATTTCAACATCTCCAGCACTGCAGCTTCAATAACCTCCCTTGCAGGATTATTCACTCCCAGGGATTTTACTCGTAGGAAACTCTGGAATTTAGCTGAGGTTTCCTTGTCTGCATTGGCTCCCCCCTATTTACAGTCATGCCTTGCTCTGAATAACACCCCTGTCCCTGCTGGTAGCACAGAGATGTGCACCAAACATCACCCCTTCACTGCAACAGGGCTTCATTTCCCCAAAATAAAACCACAGAATTGATTTTGAGCTTTTTCCTCCAGGGCTTCAGCCCAGTTTGTTGAAATCTTATCTAGGATATTAGGGATGTGCTCCCAGGACACTGCAATGCCAGCCCTGACCTTGCTGCTCCTGTGTCCCCTCCTCTCCACGTTCCTTTCAGCAGAAATCAGGTTTGGGGGATGTTTTTAGGAACAAATATCTATTTATTGCTGCCTAAATCCCTCTTCCTTCCTTTGTGACAGAGAAGGGAAAACAGGCAGGGGTTGGATTGCAAGGCAGAGGTTGGAATAGGTGACCCCAGGTTCCCTGGGGCAGCATTACAAGGATTCCACAATTTATAAAATTCAGGCATTCTGCATCCTGGAAAACAGCAGGACTCTGGCACAACTGACTGACACCATTACACAGGGCACAAACCTCTTTACCTAAAGTCTGATTTGTAAATATTAAAAGGCTGAGTTTGATCTCTCCAGAACAGCAGCAGACTTCATAAACAGGGTGATGTCAGATGGAGATTACTGGGGCAAAAAAAAAAAAAAACTGCAATGGAAGGAAGAAAAACTAAACACAGCCCCAGACTCCTGAGATTCCAGGTCAGCCCATTTGAATAAAAAATTGAGTATTAAAGAAGGGGTGGGCTGTGTGTCTCCATGTATTTTGGGGGGAAGGAGGAAGGGGAAAGCAGCACTGGTTATTTGAGCAGGGCATGCCTTTTTTCTTGGCAATCTCTGCCTTCTCTTTTCAACAGACACATCCTTTGGGGCCTGAATTGTGAGTTAGACACATGTCCAGAGAGAAACAGGCCTCTGTTTTCTGTAGAACAACAGACTACTTATTTTTCAGTACAGACAACCCCTCCTATCTGGTATTTAACTTAGATGTGAACTAGTCCCAGCAGAGCTACCCCTCCTAATGGCTCACACAACCCTGGAAAACAGATTTTTTCTGCTCCTGGACTGGACTCATCCCTGATGCATTAACTCAAAACGACAGAGAACCCAAGTCTGTTCAGTTCTGTGGGCTGGTGTGGAGTGATGAGGCTTCTGGGCAGACCTGAGCTACTTGGGAAGGCAGAAGTGAATCAAAGACTGTTGCACAGATAGAGCAGAAACATGAGAGAGATTCTGACATGCTCAATCCCTCCAGAATGTTTGATGCTCTGCTCTTCTCCAGTGACTCATGTGATTAATAAATAGATATATTTGTCATCTCCTTGGACAGAGCTGGAGATGTACTTTGCTAGGAGCAAAACCAAACAGGCTTTGAGAGAAACAGCACAGGTGAGTGAATACCACCCACAGCAGCAGGGATGTGCAGGAATTCCCTTTTTATGGGAATTCCCAGGAGCAAGGACAGCAGGAGCTCTCAGCATCATGGAACACAGTCTAGGTCTGAATCATGTTTGTTTGTTTGTGAATGTTCATACCAAAAAGCATTTTATACTCCAGCAGGAGAAAAAACTTAGCTATGATATCATTATTGCTTTAATTAAGGAGTATTTTTGCAAAGGTCTGAATAAACAGGTGAGGGAAATATTGACAAAGACTAAATGGAAGCTTTGGTTTCTTTGGATCCCTTTAGAGTCACCAAGATACCCAGGGTGAAAGAGATGGGGCCGTGCCCCTCCCAAACTGGCTCCTAACAGATGTAAATCGAATTTCTTGTTAAAACACAGCCCTCACAGCCTCCCAGGACCATGAAAGGCTCGATTCTCCTCACCCTGGCAAGTTCTCTCTCTCATATCTAAATTAAGC
Organism: Spizella passerina; assembly: GCA_013401375.1. Classification (NCBI taxonomy): domain Eukaryota; kingdom Metazoa; phylum Chordata; class Aves; order Passeriformes; family Passerellidae; genus Spizella; species Spizella passerina. The sequence continues at coordinate 22,995 of WBNQ01006640.1, read as the reverse complement.
CTATTCTGCTTTAAATTAAGTCAAATATCTTTTGTCTTAGCAATCACTGCCATTGGGAATAAGCTGTTCTCTTCTTCCTTGTAGGAGCTGATGCAGTAACAACTCACAATATATCTTGGTTTTTCCATTTTCCTCCTTTTTGGTGATGCAATCAATACCCTTTTTTCTTCCTTTTTGGTGATGAAATCAATATCCCTTTTCTTCCTTTTCCCTCTTTTTTGGTGATGCAATCAATACCCTTTTTTCCCCCTTTTTCCTCCTTTTTGGTGATGCAATCAATATACTTTTTTTTTCCTTTTTGGTGATGAAATCAATATCCCTTTTCTTTCTTTTTCCTCCTTTTTGGTGCTGCAATGAATATACTTTTCCTTCCTTTTTCCTCCTTCTTGGTGATGCAATCAATAGGCTTTNAAGGCAGCTTTCCTGCTGCTGGGGTCTGTCCCATGATGAACAGAGGGACAGAGACTTTCTGTGTCCTGCTGCTTGTGCTGCTGCCTGCCCAGCCAAACACAACGTTTGCCTTCCCCTCACACTGCCTTGGCTCCCAAATCCCTCCCAAAGAGCTCCTGTCTGTCATTTACACAGCTGGCTTCTCCTTCACGAGTTTTACACATTGCACTTAGTCCATATTTATTCTGTTTCTCCCATTTAGCAATGTTATAGATACATATATTATAATATTGGCTTTTCACAAATATTAAAATGGATTTTATATGCGTGATGTTAAAGCTAACTTTGTTATAAAGATATAGTTTTTATTTCTGCTGTTAATTAAGCTCAGACATAGCAGTGCAATAGCTGATACCAGTGTGCTTGTGTTAAAATGCCTGTTTGGATGGGATAACACCCAGTGAACACAGGCTGAGGACACCTGTACAGATCTGCCAGCTATCAGCACTCATCCTCTGTAGGCAGAGTAAACCAAGGCCCAAAAAGTGGAAATGATAAGGAGAAGGAGCCAAAACCACAGCCAGGATACATGCCTGCTCTAAAAAGGCAGGCCAGGGAGGGGCCATGTAAAATAGTTCTGGAAAATGTAAGCTAGTTTATGGCTATGCAAAAGGCTCTGTGAATACACAGCAGGCTGATGTCATTAAAAGGTATTTAAGGGGTGTCCCCAAAGGTGACGGTGTGGGCTGAATCTTTGCTTTACTGCCTTTATCTCCTCATTGTCCTTTATTAAAGTGTTTACCTTTTCACAGCAAGATCATTTTGAGCTGCCTCCCATCCCTCCCACCCAGTCCTGCAGCACCACTGCTGCTCCCATTCCCCGTTTGCCCCACAGGAACCAAACCAGGCCTGAGCCTTCCCAGATATTCAGATATCCTTCCCAGATATTTAGATATCCTTCCCAGATATTCAGATATCCTTCCCAGATATTTAGAAATCCTTCCCAGATATTTGGAGGTTCTCTGCTGTCCCTGCATGGGAACCACTCCAGTGCTGCCTGCACAGAGTCTCACTCAGCCCCGTGTCTGTGGCTGCCACCACAATTCCCAGCAGCTCCAGACTCGTCCCGTGTCCCCCACCAGCTGCTCTCAGGGGAAGGGAGGCTGCTGGGACAGGATTTGGCCCTGACAGAACCATCTGAGCTCGCTGTTTATCTCCTTGTTATCTCCCAGCTGCTTGCAAATACTTTATCTGCTGTTAAGCAGATTGATGTTGAAATCCTCACACTCATTTTTTGCTTCCTTCCCAATTTTTTAGGGTCTCTCACTCCTCAGCCTGACCCGGGCTGAGCAACTTCCTCAGAGCTTGAGGAGCTGACAGGAGAAATCCCAAAACATCTAATTTATCCAAGCATTCCCTAGCAGTTTTTTCTCATTCTGGACTGAGATTGCAGCGCTGATGTCTCTGCATTCCTGGTGTCTGCTGGGTTTTCCAGGGCAGGGTCAAAAGCAGTGCAAAAAAAAAAAGAGCATTAAAGATTTCAGCCTTTGGTTTCGCTCTCCAGAACATTTCCTGTGCTCTGAGTCACACTCAGCATTTTCTCCTGGCTTTCTCTTCTCCTGCTCCCCTCATCATCACTTGGAGCTTCAATCCCGGTCTGCGCCTCAGCTTTCCTGACTTTGTTGCTGTGTTTATCCTAAATTTTTATGCTGATCTCTCTTTAAAATACTTTCCTCTCCTATCCAGGGCCTCTCTCTCTTTTATTCACACCCAGAATTCCCAAATCAAAAGTATAATAATGTTTTCCATAAGTAACTACAGTCCCTTCAATACTTTGCTTAGATTTACTTCCCATAAGAAATTAACTTTAGTCCAAGATATCACATATTTATCATATTAGGGATTTATCATATTAGGGATGATAGAAAAATCTCATATTATCACGTGATATTTTTATATCATCCCTATTTCCTAAAAACTTTGAACTCCATCATTCAAAATTATTCATTAAAATACTTCCCAAAGCCACAACAGCAAATTTATGAGCATTTTTCCTATTTTATAATTGAGACAAGAGCATTTCAACCCCACACTGGGCAATCTCAAGAAATGCCACAAAATGCATTTATTTTATGAAGGTGAGAATTATTTTGAAATCATTACCACCTCCAAAAGCAAACTGACAATGATTTCTTCCTGCCAACATCCCCATCCCCTCCCAACCCACCAAGCTGGGAATGGCAGGAGGCTTCTGCAGGACTGGGCAGGAGGCAGTGCTTGAGAATTTGGGCTCAGAAACAAGGATTTATGAACGTGAGATGGCTCCATATGGCACACCTAGATAGGGCCCACACTACTTTCAAATAAAGATATAAATAAAAATGCTTTGATCTTGGATTTCAGTAAAAGAGACATGTGGAAGAGCAGATCCCCAGCTTTTATTCCTAGACCTCATTTGGGTTTTTGGTTTTTTTTTGGAAGCTCATACAAGATTTAACTTGTACTCCCATACAAAAGGAACAAAAAATACATAACCCACAGCAAAAAAAAAATCAAAATTGTTTGTAAACAGTTCTGAACATCCTTGATCAAAACTGCTGCTAAATAATCAGTAACTTCTGGATACTATCAGCAGAAAAATAAAAACTGAGTGCTCAGTATTTCTTTTCGATGGAACATTGAGAAGATTTGCTTTTTTCTGATGCTTGCCAAGCTGCAATAAGAACCATATTTTCTGCATGAAATTTAACACCCAGAAGAAACTGCAAAGGACCAGAGGGTCTCCTGTCCCTCTACACTTATTACTGCTGTGAGCTCCATGAGCATATGGAAAGAACACTCTGGGTTGCCTGGAGATGATGTAAATACAGATAAGTGCATTCATCTGTTTAAAAATGAGTCAAAAGAAAAGAAAACCTCCAGATCTTATTAAATAAGTTATCACAAAAATATGAAAGTACATCTTTGCAGTGCATCAGTGCAGGCACATCATTTTTCACATGTTTTATATGTTTTGGGTTTATGTGCCTTTTCCTTTAGCTGCACTTCATGTTTCTCAGGACTTGGGGAAAACACAACCTAATATTTCTGACACACAAAATTTATTTGGGTACTTCCCATTCTGATCCAACACATGTCAATGGCCTAAGCTACATTTTATCAGCCTCAAGAAAACCATTCAAGAAACAGCACCAAAGGATGACAGGTGGTCAAAACCTGCTTTTCATCCTTTTTCTGCTTTCCATCTTCCAGCTCCCCCTAATCCAGGCAAAGTGAGTGCAAATATTGACTCTAATATAGAAATTGTGCACATTTCTCCACGAGCAGCTCCTCTCCCATCCCTGCATCCTGAGAAAAAGCAGCTGCTGCAGCCCAGAGCAGGGAAATCCAAACAGATTACACTCAAGTACTGCTTTATGGGAGATTTAGGAGAGACCACAATAATCCTAAATCTGATCCCTGCATGACACACGCCACAATTCCCTGTATCCAGTGGTTCTGCACACATCCCAGTGCTGCTGTGAGCACACTGTTCCCCAAGCCAGGCCTGATTTAAAGGCTCCCAAGTGATGAGGAGCCTCCCACATCATTTCACCGTTTGCTTCCCACAAATAGCTCCTTTCCAAGTGGAAAACTCACAGGAGAAAATGAAGTTGGCTCCCTTGAGTTCAAGCTGGAGATTTAAGAGTTTGTCCCCACTGCAAAGCACACTGAGATGGGGAATTGCAGGAGCAAAGCTGGGAAGCAGGAATGGGGCACCAGAAAGTCCATGTGGGGAAAGGGCCTTGCCTGGAGCATCATCAGCTACAGAGAGCCTGTGCCAGACCCAAAATATCCACAATAAATGATGTGTCTTCACAGCCAACCAGCCTGATTCATCTCTGCTGACTGAAGTCGGGGTATTTAAAACAAACTCGGAACAAAAATACCTTTTTTGTTTACAAGATGGCATTTTCCAGCCAGCTCAGCTCTGGATGCTGTGAGGGATCCTTTGGGAATGCAGCTGGGTGGCTCCAGGACTTGGAGTTGTGTCAGTGCCACTGTCAGAGCCCCAGCCCTTCCCCAGGGGCTGTGCCATGGATCCCAAGGAAGGTACCAGCACAGGGAATGGCTTTGTACCCAAAGAGCCAATTCCAGGATTAGCCCTCAGCCTTCATTCTGAGCTGATTTACTGCAAAACTACACAGCAAGATTAAATCTGCAGCAAAACCAGGCCCAAGAGGAGGTAAGGAAGGACAAAAGCTGTTTCCATCCCAGAGAAAATCCTGTCACCCCCTTTTCCCTGATCTCCCTGCCTGCCTTTATGACATTCAATCAAAAATTATATTTTGTTATAGCCCAGTCTTAAAAGTTTGGATGAAACCAAAAGAAACCTCCACTGGGCTGCAGCCTGTTAATGATACCGTGCTCTCCTCTGGCTCCCTGCCAGAGAGTGAACAGTGCCAACATTTGCAGACTTCCAACAGGAAATTAAATAACTGCCCTGTTGGAAATATAAACCCATTTACAGTGGTCAGGCTTGCATTTTCCAAAACAACGATACAGTTTGTGCACGTAAAGCTCGAGGAGAATTTGTCAGAAGATTCAGCCAAGCGAATGCGAAACAAAGCCTTATGGAAAGGTGTTTCACACAGGTCTCCAAGTTAGAGCTTTGTCAGGTGTATTTTCTGCCCTGAGGCTTCTGGAGGAACAATTCTGGGCCCTGCAGTGAGTGCTGCACACACACAGCCCCCCATGGCTGGAGATTAATTAACAGAGCTCCTGTTATTCCATCATTTTCTGTATTCTTTCATTTATTTCTCCAGGATTGTTTTGGGGAGCATACATAAAGTGCTGCTGCAGGCCTGGGAGAGCCTGGGCTTGATTTTTAACCTGTTTGGTGACTTTTGGTCAAACCTCTGCTCCAGGCTACCCTTCCTCCTCTCACAGAGTCATGGAATCCTGGAATGGTTTGGGTTGGGAGGAACCTTAAAGCTCATCCTGTTCCAGCCCTGCCACCTCCCACTGTCCCAGGTGCTCCAGCCTGGCCTGGGCACTGCCACGGATCCAGGGGCAGCCACAGCTGCTCTGGGCACCTGTGTCAGGGCCTGCTCACCCTCCCAGCCAGGAATTTATTCCTAATATCCAACCCAAGCCTCCTGTCTTTCAGTCTGAAGCCATTCCCCCTTGCCCTGCCACTAAACATCCTTGTAAAAAGTTCCTCTCAATCTTTCTTGAATATTTATTGAAGGGAGAGGCAAACTCCTATTTTAGCCACTGGAGTTTCACCACTGCCATCACCAGCACTGAGATCTACACTGTGCAAGTCCCAGAGAAAGGATTTCCAGCTCCTTCCCAGCAGTTTGAACAGCCTGGGCTGTGCCATAAACCTTGTCCAGGCCCCACAGGCACAGCACACAATAAATATTATATTCTGGAAGCATTACTGATTAGCAAATTTGACTCTCATCTTCGCTCCTCTTCATCATCCAACTGCTGAAACCTTTTCCTCTGCTACCTCCCCTTCATCTCCCTGCTGCTGACACTTGGTCAGAAATCACACAGACACAATCCAGGAGAGTAGAGGCAGGCAGAATATTCAATATCTATATTCAATAACAGGAATATTCAGCAGTAGAATTTCCACATTTAAAGGATTAGAAAACCATCTTTCAAATTTTTGCCAAAACTAAGATAAGTGATGACTGCAGTGTTGTTCTCTAATATTAATTTCTTTGTTGTTCTTTAATGTGAATCCTTTGCACCCCACATGAGTGCAAACCAGCTACACCCTTTTATTAATGAAATTTCCCCACATGGTCTGAAGTTGCAGGTACAGAATGCCCCCTCTGCCCCATAGTGCCACCTTGCATTTCTGCACAGTAGGGCCTTTCATTCAAGATCTGAACCTGCATTACACAGGTGGGTGAACATGATTATCCAGCTTCAGTTGGATTGTTGTGAGTCCATGGCAAACCTGCAGCAGAGTCATTCCCTGAAGGGCAGATTGATTTCCCTGGAGCCAGCACTCAGCCCTCTGGAGTAAAAGCAACTTGCAAAAGAAAGAGTTTGTGGGACAAACCCACTAAGAAAGTTCCTCCCACTAATCAAAGTCATATGGAAAGAATTGCTTGAAAAAAAATCCTATTTCCTTAAGAAACTCTTCAAAAATGGATGGAAGAGTCACAAGAAGAGATTATCTGTGTTTGTATTTTCAAGCCTCACCTTGAGTTTCACGTGTGTGTACATAAAGTTGTGCATGTATTTAATGCCAGTGAAATAGAGAGACACCTCTGCATCACTGCTTTTTTTGCTCCTTCTCCTTCTGCTCTTCCACCACACAGGCTGGGTTGAGGCCCTTGGAAAACATGACCAGTGACAGCACTGCCCTGGCATGCAGTGATTTGCATCGTTCAGACTGCCGTTCTGCAGAAGCCATTGGGCTTGGAGCAGGAAAACAGGCGGGAAAAGGCAGCAGGGGCAGAGCCTTGAAAAGGCTCAGGGAGCCCCAGCACAGCACCCAGCAGCAGCCAGGTCTCACTCTCAAGCCTCACTGGTGTAAATGAAAACCAAGCCCGAGTCTCAGTCCCTCAGGCGCTGCTCCAGGAAGGCACTCAGGCGGGATCTAACTTTAAACACAGAGCTGGGCCCGCCTAAATCTCTGCTCTGTTTACAGTCCCAGCCTAGGGGTAAGTGCTCTGCTGGACTGGGGCCTTGAGCAGGGATTGTTATTGAACACTTTCCTTGAGTTACCCTGCCAGTTCCTGGTGCCTCAGCAAACTTCATCTCTTTCCCATCCGCTGCATCCCCTGGTGCTCCCTGAACAAACACAGATGTCCCCAGTTTGAGGCTGAGATTCTGCCACCGCAGCCATCTAGGAACAGGCAGATTCTGCATGCAAAGGGGACCTGATATTTTCAGAGATTTCCTCTAGACAAGAGTAAATTAGCACCATTCACTGGCAACAGCAGAAAAATGGCAAAGTGGGCCAAAGGGAGATGATGGGGAAGGGGAAATCAAGAGAACAAGGTAGGAAAGGGGAAATCAACAAAATAACATAGGAATGGAGAAATCAACAAAATAACATAGGAAAGGGGAAATCAGCAAAACAAGCACCTCCATCCCCTCATAATACAAAAGCCCATCCCAGTATAAGAGAGATGTGTTGTCCCAGAAGGAGTAAGTTTTTGATAGAAACCAAACCACCACCTACCACTCTAAAGTTATCATAGAAAACCAATCAACCCATCTCAATAAATCAATAACCTCTTAAACAGAAAAAATTAAATATTCTCAACACATAATAAGTAAACAGCTCCAGAGGAGGTAATGATAGTGGAACCCTGGAAAAGGTTAGATACAATCTAAAAATGTTAGGCTTTGTGCTTTCCCAGATCAACTGCACCTGCGTAAGCAGTATGATAAATTATAAATTGTTAGATGTGATGATTGTTTAGTAANCCACAGCCTGCCTGGGGAGGAAGATCAGCAGGAGGAGTTCTCACTCTGGCCGTGGCTGATCAAACACCAGGCCCTGCCGCAGGATTTGCCTGCTGGGAGCAGCAGAGGATCTGCAGCAGGGCCCTGTTCCAGCCTGGCCCAGAGCAGTCTCCCCTTGCTGTCATTGTCACAGCCCAGGACCCCAAGGACACCCAGGGATGAGGCATCCCCACGGCAGAGGGACAGAGAAGCAGCAGCAGCAGCTCTGGGGCCTCCTCCCCATCTCTGCCCCACAAAGGCACCCACAGACAGCAGAGGAATCATTGCAGCAATCAAAGGGAACAGCGTTCTTCAAAGCAGAGCTGAAGAAACTGCTTTAACAGACCTCAGCACAGCCAGCAGGGGATCCCTTTGGAAAAACAAGACTCCCAAGGACCGTGAAGAAGAAAAACCACACTGGAGAGCAGAGATTAGAAAAGAGGAAAGAAACAGCATGAGGAGGAAGGGGTATCATGTGCTCTGCTAACTGCACCTCTTAATGAAAAGAACACAAGTGTGGCTCAGTGGAACAATGTGCCTGCACATCCCTGCTACAGCACACATTCAGAAAAGGGAAATATTCCTGCTCTTCCCAAGGCTGAAGGGTTTCCATTCATCTGGCTGCAGCATGTTACAGAACTGCCCAACAGCCAGTTAATCTCTAGAAAGCCTGGGCTGTTATTCATATATTGAAACATAAGTAAGATATTATTGGTTTGGAAGCTGTCAAGATATTCTCTGTGTGCTGCAACAGGAGTCAGAAGCAGACATTATTCAGCCCCTACCCAAGGCTTCCATTGGACACTGGAAAAATCAAAGACCAGAAATCCTTTGGGGTGTTGACATTATTTCCTAAACAAAATCATCACCAGTGTAGTTCCCCTTCACATAAAACTAATTTTATTTGAGATATAAAGCTTCTAATATAAACAAAGTTTCTGAAAGAAAAAACTGGTCAATCATTGCAGCTGCCATGGCAAATAATATTGCAGATTTTTTATTTCTTAATACTCCTACAAGGTTTGGGCATGTGAACATCTGTAACCCTGCTCCCTAGTACCTTCTCCCCTGAAAATTAAAGTGGCACAGATGGATTTTTAAATTTTTTTTAATAACCCTAGTCAGTAAAAAATGGAAAATAAGAAGAAAGCATTAAAAACTGCATTGTTATTGGTGTGCCTGTGTTGTATTAGGCCAGACATGTCTGTGCCTGGAAACAAATTGATTGCATCTCTTGGTAAATCAGCCCCTCTGTGGAGAATGCACCAATCTCTCTCTCCCCAGATTAAAGAAGAAGCATCTGCTTATAAACACAAACCAACTGAGGAGCTGGCACTGCTGCAGCACTTCATGGCTTGTGTTCTCTGCTCCTCATCATGTGCCTGTAAGGGCTGAGCTACAGCACATCTCTAACACCACATCAGGGGCTTCAGGTAAACCTCTAACTGCTCCATCTGTTCAAAAAATACATTTAAAGTGATTTTTTAAAAATAAAATGCAAGCAAAGTATGTGATGGAGCATTTATCATGGACTCTCTAACAATTCATTACCAGGGTTGGGTACAGGATGCATTTATTCTGAATTTACTGGAGTGCAAGGAGGAGCAGGTTTGGTCAAAATATCCTCCCGTGGCTTTAAAGATCCAATTAAGCAAAGCACATTCCCCAAATGAAAGAGATGTTACTAGAAAGCATGGAAGCAGTTATTGGCTGCCACAAGAATCCACAGAAACCCAAAGAACCCCAGGACCCTGAATTTCCAAAGGAAATGATCCAGCAGAGCAGCTCAGAGGCACAGGCCCGAGTGGGCCCTGCTGCTCCCCGGGAGTGGGAGTGGAAAAGCAGCTGCTCTGTGGGATGTGCCCTCAAACCCCAGCATTTCTGAGCCAGCCTTTCACCACAGGCACAGCAAATCCCAAATCCAGGGCACAAAGGCACAGCAAATCCCAAATTCAGGGCACAAAGGCACAGCAAATCCCAAATCCAGGGCTCAACGTTCCCCCTCCAAAGCTCCACCAGCTCGGTCCCACAGAGGGCAAGCTGGTCATTAAAACACAAGAAAATAACAAAAAATTTCAAAATCCACCCTGCCAAGCTGGCACTAAAAGTGAATTTCCAAATATTTAGTGCAGAGGTGATCCTCCTGCATCTTCAGACATCCCAGGATCCAGGACTGAGCTGGGAGCCCCAGCAATAACTTGGATTAGAAGTGGCCCAGGGCAGAAGGTGCTGGTGCAGGCCAGGAAAGGGCTGCCAGACCCCCCCTGCCAGGTGCACCCCTTTTCCAGCACATTCTCACCTGGGCTGGTGGCCAAAATAAACCACCCAAGTCCCAAATCCCAAACACCAAAGATGAATGAGCACAAAGTATCTGAAATGTTTCCTAGCTTGGCTCAAACTGGGAAATTCTGCAGAGCTCAGAAAGGATCAAGCTCTGTGCTACAGGAAAGAGGCACTTGAAGCTGCCTCCCCTTTCACTTCATCTAACAAATGTTTGATAAATTCAGCATAACGGAAAAATCCTGAAGATTATAAAATCCTTTCTCTACATATACAAAAATCACTCATTTCATAACTCTATGCAGCGATGAAAAAGTAATAAAAGCCAAAAAAGCCACGTGAGAGACTGAAATGGGAGTTGCTTCCCAGTCAAAATTTAAAAGCACAGCGTTAAACATTTCCTTTTTTATCTTTATATTCCTCCAAAATGTGAAAAGTTCTTGCTCAGAGAGGTATTGCTCTCCTTGAACTGCACAAGAAATTATTAAATATAGGTTCCAAGAACAAATACTGTCTCAAGTTGCAGCAGCTTTCACCAAGTACTGCAAATGTTTTCCTGACACACAAATGGAGTTAAAATTTGGAAATTATTTCGAGTTCCACCTTCAGTTTGAGAAATATCCCTCACAGAAACAGTGTATTTTCATTTGGATTTAATTTTTTTATTAGTAGCCAAATGAGATACCTTTAGTGCACATTTTTGGAGGAAAAATTGGGATATTATCCTTAGGGTTGCTAGAGAGCATGAGAACATAAATGGAACAAAAAGTGCAACCATTTGCATTTGGCTGCTCATTTGAACCCCGTGAATATTTTTGGACAATATTTTGTTTGGAGAAATCCAATCCCCCCCTGAGCAGGGTTTTCCCTGTCTGCAGAGCCCTGTGTGCTCCCAGGGCTGAAGGGACACCCATCCTTCAGCAACATCTCACCCAGATCCAGCCATCCCTGCTGCCCTGGTGCTTGGAGAGGAAGCAAAGGGAGCAAAGGGAGCAAAGGCAGCAAAGGCAGCAAAGGCAGCAAAGGCAGCAAAGGCAGCAAAGGCAGCACTGCATCCTGCCCCAGGACTAATCCCAAGGATTCCAGCTTCACCCCTTCTGCACAGGGCACTGCCCAGCTCTGGGAAAGGGAAAAGCACAACCCTGGGACAAAAACCACCCCAGTGGGCAAAACCTACAGGAGAAAACCATCCCAGTGGGCAAAAACCCACAGGACAGAAACCCACAGGACAAAAACCATCCCAGTGGGTAAAACCTACAGGACAAAATCATCCCATTGGACAAAACCCCACAGGGCAAAACTATCCCAGTAGGCAAAAACCCACAGGATAAAAACCCACAGGACAAAACCATCCCAGTGGGCAAAACC
>WBNQ01006639.1:12602-24778 GCA_013401375.1 Spizella passerina | reverse complement strand
CAGTTTGCTCTCCTTAATTCACTATTTACACTTTTTGGGGTGAAGCTGCAATGGTGTCCTTGGTTCTCAGGCTGGAAAAGGATTGCTTTGTCTGACTTAATTGTGAGAACTTCCTAACACTTATATGAAATTCAGAGTCACACACTAAGGCAGTACAGAATCTAAAAAATATGAAAGCTGAAACTTAAGGCATGAGTGGGAGTTCTTATGCTTCATAATTCAGGTGTTTTTGGCAAGTGATGTTTTCCTCCTGAAGAAAAAAGTCAAATTTAATTGGGATTTGGAAGAGGTGAACAATAGAATTTTGGTTTTAAGGACTGTTTTCCAGTCCTTGATGTAACAATTTAACATGGTCCTAATCTTGTTATTTTCTACCTAATAACTGAAGCACTCACTAAAAATGTGAAAAGGCATGAAGAAATTTTGCTTAAGGCATCTGTTAGTCAATCCATTTTGCTTTACTAGGTAAAATAAGATTTATTTGTATCTTATAAACTGCTTTAGAGTGAGAAAAGTCATTGTAATGATTATATTTGACCTTCACTGCTTAAACATCAGGAAAAATAATCACAATTCAGAGAGTTAATTAAAAATACACAATGATACAGAAAATTGAAAACCGCTTGAAAATAAAGAGAAACTTTTATTTGGTAAGTAAAGCTCCAGATGCAGCTGTTTCATAGGGGAAAAAAAAAAGACTTTTTTTGAAATATCTCTGCTGTTATAATGATAGTAATTATTTTATTCTGCAGTTTCCTGAACTTGCCAGTCTCTTGAATACCATGGTATAAACATACTGGTAAAACTACATCTGTTGATAAACCAGATGTTCTATAGATTGGCCCGAAGTGTAAAGTGATATTTTGCCAATCTGACAGGTTTTTCCTGATATTAAAATCAGTGTATGTCACACATAAAGACACAGAGTTTATGTATGTACCTCTTCAAACATTACTAATGTAGACCCCAAAGCAACCCTAAAATAGTTGGTTCTATTTCTTTGAACAGATTTAAAATACCTTAGTGGAATTATCTATTTGTCTATTTGGGGAGGCTTCAGATTGTTTTATAATGTTGTCACTTTAGCATTCACTGCTCATAATAGACAGACAGAAGAGCTGCAGCCCAAGGGCTTGGCCAGAACTGGGATCTCAGTAATTTATTCACTGAATAAAGCAGAGACTCTGCCTGTCCTGCAGACTGACACTGCACAGGGTGGGCATCCCATCAGATCTGAGGGCTGCAACAGTCTGCTCTTCACGGGGAAAAAGGGTTGAATTAAATTCTGTATAGGTACACAGCCACGGGTAGGGAAGTGTTTTACCTTTAGATAAATTAGCTCTTCCAAAAAGCCATTTCCCAGCTTATTGTCACAGAGGTCTTCTATTGATCACAGCAAAACTACTCAGTGATTGATCCTGCTTTTTACTATTCCCAATATGCTCATAAACTGAAGGTCTAGATACCATTTATGAGGAAGATAACAGGACAGCATGCTTGAGCCTAGGTTACTAAATATATGAAATTTCATAAAGCAGAGTCCAACTTCTTCACGTCAACTGGTTTTACTGCAAAGGACAAGTAGACTATTTAAATAGCATTGCACATAAAAATGTGTTTTGATAAACCTATCAATATATATCCTTCTCCATTGAATCATACTGATTTTATACATCATCCCAACCTTAGGAGCACAGCAGCTGTCATATTTGTCACCCCTGTGTTCAATGCTGCCTTGTGTTATTTCAAGTCTTGCCTTCTTTTCTACCAGGCTGTGTCCCAGGTCCTATATTTATGCTTGCCCTTCATCTTCATGGTGACAACTGGTAAGCCTTTATTGCTCTTTAGAATTCAGCTTTCCTATTGACATGTTCTATGCAAACGCACAATCTTTTCTCTACATAAAATCAGTCTTTGCCTGATGGAGCTCAGCACATTAGCATGTAACTCAACAAAAAGTGGACTTTTGGCAAGGAAAGCAGAACAGAAAAGGCCACAGTTAAACTGGTGCTTGCCAAGAAAACAGAATAAAGTTTGTATGCCATGTAGTCAGCACCAAAGCAGCTGCTTTACTCCTGCACACCTTGGGAATTCTGAAACTGATGCACACACACACTTGTCTGTCTGTCTGCTACTGTGAATGACTTCACTGAGAAAGCCATGAGCATCCTGAAATGTCTGCCATTTCAAGTGCTGCCAGAGGAGTGGAAAAAGCATCTCCATCAGCAGTGGCAGGCCGATATCCTTCTCAAAACTTCCACTTTTTTTGATGCTTTGGGCACCAAGGTTAAGAAAATGAATTTTACATAGAAAAGCCATCTTCTTGTTATGTGAAAAGCAGGAATACAAGAAAAGGAAAACAAAAATGAGCTAATATTTGCCAACATTACTGATTAAGAGGACACAGAAAATTAAGCAGTGATGCAAGTAGCATTATCTAGAATTGGTTCTGGCACAATGACAATATATTATTTTTTTTACTGATGCCCCACACATGTGTGTGCAGTGTGTTCTGCCATCATTAACACACACTTGAAACAGGAAAAAGCAACATCTAAATCAAACCACACTACAGCATGACTTTTGTTTCAATTGTAAGGGACAAGGCAGCCAGAACTTCATATAAACTATGTGAAATTATATATGGCTACAGGCATTACCAATTAGTGAATGAGACATCCTTTTATTTCTGTGACTCTATCAACCCAAAATGCACCCTTGTAAACACACTGGAAGCAAAGAGAGGGTGGAAAAAGAAGCTAAAGGAGGTAAGATGAACTGTGCAGAGAAAACAAAACTGGAGTCCATATGGAGCAGAATTGTCTGCAATCTTACCATAATTTAACTTTTTTTTAATTGAATGAAGTACTCCCAGTAATCTGAGGTCTATTATTGTTACCCTGTACTCCAGAAGAAGTTACAGAATTGACAGGAATTATGGTCATACTCAATTCTCCCCTGAAGAAAATGCCTTCACTTCTAAAATTAAATCTTGAGACAAAACATCACTTTTCTGCAGTGCTAGTTTTATTTAATTATGTCTTTTTTTTATTTTGCTGCCTTTTTTTCCCCAGTAAAATGTTATCTGTTCTAAACAAAAATTAACTAAAAAACAAACACTTGATTCCCCCCACAAACCAGATATGAAAAAGACTTCAAATATTCATTTTATCAAAGGATAAACTCTTGAAACTGGAAAACAATCTGAAATTTTATCAGCACCATTAAGTCAATTTATGGCCGGCAGAAAGGAGAGAGCAGCACCTCAATTATGGAGCATTCTCTCCCAAGGAGCAATGGGGAAAGCCTAGACATCCATATACTATTATTAAAATGGCTGGAACCATTACCAGCTGTAGAACTGACATTGGCTCAAAAATCAATCCTTTTATGGCACCTGTCCTGTTTGGAATTTAGAATTAAACCAAAGTAGGTGTACTTTATCAGCAATGAATCTTGAGAATACTTCCAAACACTATAAGCAAACAAATGGTTCTTTGAATGTTCAGCTTAATTCCTCAATCTAATTATCAGTTTGTCTTCATACTGCTCAGCTTAATTTTTAATACATTTCCAGCTCAGAATCAGCTAACAGGAATTCTACAGCATTGTAAACATAAAGAAAAAATAAAGAAAAAAAAAGTATGCCTGGAAAGTGAATCTTTAGATAATTGTTTTTCTGGTATTGTAAACTTGGTTCTGGAAGAAGTAATTTATTTGATGTAGAAAAACTTACTTGTTGAAACCAAACCAGTTTTCTCACACACATTTTGAGTAAGTAGCCTCTGCTCACAATGACTTTTTTGCATACACATAATCTGCACATTAAATCTTATTCAGAAGCAATTTTGAAAAATGTGAGTTCTGTACAAACCAGTCTACAAGGAACAAACTATTAATTAAATTCTTAGCTCTAATAATTGACTGAATTTTTATGTCTACATTTTTCCCAGACTTTACTCTGATACCACACCTGAGACCAGGTGATTCATAGCACAATCTTGCTGCAGTTGCTTTTTTAAAACTCACCTAATTATCAATTAGAGAATTCTTCCCTTTGTGAAGACTCAATGAAGCCTCTCTGCATCTCCTGCAAGCTCAGCTGAAGACTGGCAGGTATTGCTGCTGTAAAGAAAATGACAGATGACGATTTTAATCAAATCTGAAAAATAAATTGGACTGGCAACAGAGTTGCAAAATATACCAGATGTGTTCAAAACAATCATTTTATGGTAAATGCAAGTCACTGTTTCAATACAATGACTTCAGCATTAAATAATATTGCTTAATCAAAGAATTAATTATATTTGTGACCAGATTCTGCAGTAGCCTCCAGTCCTGGAGAGCCCTCCACATTAAAAATACTTACCTTTACTAACACTGAAATATAGCAAATATTTATGAATAGCAGAGAAACAATGTGTAAAAGCAAGACACAGTATAAAGAAAAAATTCTATAGCAGAATTATTTTTTTCATTAAGAAAAAATCAAGAAGAAAAGTAGTCAGTTCTCTGCTCTACCAGGCTAAATCTACTCAAACTCCATGGGATTTGCACCAGTACAGCTGCAACATCAAAGTTCCCTTTCTCTGCTTCATGATAACAAAGACTGTGTCCATTAATTACTAGATTTGGAATTGGGCTGAAGAGTCATCAGTTTACACAAATTTTGAAGGTCAAGATATTGTCTGAGAAGGGATTCTCTTGCATTCTCCTGCATTAATGTGTTTATATAACACAGATTAACTAGGCTGCAAGATATTGAGAAATGAATAAAGGCAGTTATTAACACATATTGCTTGTCTGGGAACTGTGAATAAGGCTACTTTGCAATTCTCTTCTACATAAGAAAAAATAAAGCTTTGTTTCCATTTGCACTATTGCATTTTTTAATTATTTTTCATATGCATTAGGATATTTTTCATGCTGTGAGAAATAAATATATTCAGAACAGCTGCAAAACATTGCAAAGAATTATTGTCTTAAAGCTGGCACTGATTTCAAGCAGATAGAATGTTTATTATTTCATCTAACAACCAGCATACTTAGGATGAGAGAAAAAGCAACCAGATAAGCATTCTGAATGCATTGCTTTACTTCAGTTGCCCATTTTGATGAAAAAATAGAATATGGGTTCATCTACATCAAAAAGCATCCACAGTGATATGTAGGGAAAATAAATCCAATAAATAGAATGTGAGAAGTATCTATTTCGTTCATCATAACTTAGATGAGCTTAGTTGGTAGGCAAAAAAAAAATCTAGGCTTTCACTAAGATGTCAAGTTGTAGCATGTGTTCTTCTGGTAACAACTAGAAAACATCAGGTGTGTGAAGTGGCTTTTCCCCTCCTTGATTTCAATCAGTCCAACAAAGTCAAAATTATTGCTTACTTGCTTTATCAAGTGATACCTGTCTTCTCGCTACTGAATAATAAAAACTTTACTCACAGAAATAATATTTGTGTGACTGCTCCTGCATACACTTTCACAAAGCCATATAAAAAAAGATTCAGGTCTCAGATCAAGACTCTTCCCTACTGAGTCTGTAGGGCAAAACTTTAGACAATACTAGAGATGATTAAAAGAAAATAAAAACTGAGTGACTATTGAACCACATTTGCCTTTAGGGACTTGAGCCTGACTTTTGTTTGAGTAGTTCTTGTGCTCTTACTTCCATTGCAGGTGCTAACAGGTCCACAAAACATGGGCTTTGTTGATGTCCATGGGCTCAGAGAGCTGCAGCAGACACCCACAGCCCCTCCCTGCCCCTGGGGGTGTCACCCATCACAGAGGGTCCCTGGTGGCCTCGCCCTTGGTGCTGCTGGTTTCAGTCACCCCCCTGTGCCCAGCAGAGCCTCGGGGGATCTGCTCCCTGATCTCCCCAGGATGGGATGGAGAGGAGGCTGAATGGCCAGGACTGCCCAGGGCCCTCCTTTCTAACCTTTTAATATGATAACTTTTTAAGTGATAAGCTTCTCTTAAGAACTTTTATAATATATTGCCTAAACTATTAAAAAAAACCCCTGAACTCCAATGGAAACTAAAAGGTTATAGTACAAATTTGAAACATTTTTGGTCAAATCCTGTAAGTCTGAAGTGATACATTAGATCATTAGATTATTTGCAATTTTTTTTTCTGTTTCAAACCACCAAACAATTCTATTTAACCACCATCTCCCCATCAATTTTTCCACTCAGACCTATTTCCATTGCAATTTTCTAGAGGTCAGCTTAGACATATATAGAATATATATCATTTTAACCTGAGCAACAAACTATAGGACATGAAACTACTGGTGGAGCTAGTAATTTGTCTCTACAATTGACCTTTCAGTGCTCCATCTATTTCATATTTCTATTTAATCTCAAAGCCAGGGTTATTCTTAGCTACTACATATACATTTTACAGTTTTGTTAAATTCTTACCATTGTTCTTTCCAAATCAAGTTTAAAATATTCTTGAATTTTCCACCAAATTGAAAAATTATAACATTCCATGGTGTTCAGAAGTGGTATATTCTTTCCTATGCTATAATCAGTTATATGGACTATTTATAGTTTTGAAAACAAAATAGATGGAATTAATCACTGCTGAGTTGGCCCTTACTTCTCCATTAAAAAAAATGGAATGGCAGTTTTAACATCAACATTTAGGAAGTCATTCAACATAAAATTGGAAATACTTTTGCTTGCACCTATTATGAAACATTCTCACAGTTCATGTGGGAGAAAATTCAATTCAATGAGCTTAACTCCACCACAAAGATGACCAACACTGTCTTTGTATCCACCATCAGAAATTCTGTGCTTAAAGAGCTGTGCTCAAAAATAGAAAGTTGACACTTAAATTAGAGAATCTATCTCAAAATATTTATAAGTCTGCCAAGTATGGATTCTCTTGATTAGAGTGGTAGCAATTATATAATTTTTCTTAAATTTAGTTATATACCTCATTTCATCACCTGCTCTCAGTCAGGAAGTAAAATATGTTTTATGAAAGGAGAAAATCAAACTTGCTGACTGTGCAAAGGTGAAAATAATTCTTAGAGAAGTCATCAAGGACAAAAGCTGTTTGCCTCTAAGTTTTCCTTAGCTTTCTATCAGCATGACCATTTCTCCTCCATAATTTATACCCTGGTATCAGAATGTATCAAAGTTTGTCCCCTACTTCTCAGGAACTTGCCCAGTGTGTCAATATCCTATTTTAAAATACGTGCATTTATTGATAATGTATTTTAAAACAGGAGCATTTATTAACAAATAACTTGTATTACACTAAGGCTGACTGATATCCAGCAGAGTCCTATGTACAAATTGGAAATATTCTGATACCATGGTTGCAACACCCTGAGTGAACAAGGAGTAGTTCAGGGATCTGCAGTTAAAAGCAATATTCAAACCTGACTATTAAAAGAAATATTTAAACTTTACTCTCCCTCAGAGCTCCTGCCTGGACTGCCATTAGCAAACCCAGTTCCTGCTTCCAGTCTGTCTGTATTTATATACAAAACCAACCAACTCTATGCATTTAAAGGCCAATTTTTTTGTTTTAAGCTCAATAATGCCTTTTTTAAAACAAACAAACGAACTATAATTTATCAGAAATCAGTTTTGTTTGGTACTACAAGGTTTCTTTTGAGAAAAGCCAAAACACACCAACATTTTCATTGAAACAAAACAACCTGAAATCCCAACAGTTGATAATTACTTGCAAATTATGAAAACAATTTATTTTCTATAGGAAATACTTATTTTCACATTAAGTTTTTTTTTTCCAAGGTAAAGTTTGTTTCAAAACACAACAGAAGGATAATCAGGCTAGCACTTCTGAGGATGATTTTTCATAGACACAGATGTCAGTTCAAAGCAGTGAAAGAGGAAAAAAAAGGGGCCCTATGTCCACGAGTGACTCAAAGGAGGATTTCTCAGCAACCTCTGACGGAGAAAATGTCAAGTGTGCTCTTAAATGCTTTGTCCATAGGACAGAAAACTATCCAGACTGAAGTGTCAACAATTCACCTTTCAACTTCCTAGCTTTAAGCCAGTAAATCTCTATTTGTATCTTTGCTAGTTCCCTAGGAATGGAGTCTTATTTTTACATCAACTTTCATGATTTTGCTGCATAATAGAGTAAAGAAGTTTGATTAACAATTTTGAGGCAGGAAATTGGAATTTGAAGTGTTATTGTTCTGGAAACCTTGAGGTTTCTTGGAGTAGCACAACATTGCTGCCATCTGCTTGTACCAGGGACCACGTTGCTGTGGCAACTGAGCTCCAGGATGGCTCCAGAGCTGATCGCTGCCCTGAGCAGCAGGAGCAGCATCGCCCTTGGAGGAGGGAGCTGTCATGACAACACTGAATTCCCCAACAGAGCAGCTCTCGGGTTCACCTGCAAATCATACACGTGGTTTGATAAAGAACACTAAGGAACAAGAGCTAAAGTGAAGAAGAAATATGGAAAACAGCCTCCAGTTAAGGCTGATTGTTCAACCTGTGCTATGTCACTTTACTTTCTGTTTTCAGGTTTGTCTTTAGCAGCTCTCAGAGTCCTTCCTCTATCACATTACCTTTACTTTATATATACTGCCCAACAATTTATACTAACATGAAGCTTCAGGGCAAAACCATCACTTTTCAGAAGTTAATAAGTGTTTTATCACTCAGCTTCCTAGGGCCATGATTTAATTGCTGGAAAAGGAAAGACCAGTCTACAAAACATGCAGGTGTCACCTCTGTAACTAATGTACTCTCCAAAGTAAACAAAATCCTGAAAACAACTTACCAATAATGTAACATTCCTTTAGCTCAAAAAAAGAGCTTGTGTTCATTAGAACTGCATTGAGACATCACTTATCAATTTGGCAGATCTCATTATTTAGATTTTTGCCTTTAAAATCTAATCAGTATCTTCGTCCCAAATCATTTTTATGCTCCTTCCTCATTACAAAAACTGCTATTTTCAACTTAATCAGTTTCACTACAGTTATATTTCATTAGACACTAAAGAGCTGTGAGATTGGGGTAGTCTATTAAAGAAAACATTAAACATAGAGCTTGATGTCTGAGAAATAAAGTGCTCTACAGGACTCCTAATGGAAGAGATTGGTGGAAACATCATCCTAACAGAAATTTAGGAATTATACCTTTGCAATATATAATTAGGCTTTAAAAGCATTGTGTTTGAAAGAATTCTCAAACACATTCAAATGGAATTATGGCCATCTATAACTTCAGTCACATCTATCTTTCCTGTGTACAAACCTTCTAAATCAAGAGCAGCATTCAAACCTCGGGTATATTTTGACACCAAAGGCTGATGATATGTCAGCTTTACTGAGAGGGGCAAGGTGGGGATGAGGAAGGAACAAACCAGAAACCCAGAAAAGTTTTCCAGCTTTTTAGGAGCTGACAGCCATCCCAGAGAGCATTGAACAAAATCCCACTGTTTTCATGGTTGTTTGAAGGTTATGAATTTGCTGAGGCAAGTTGAAATTCTCCTGAAGGTCTTATGAAAAAAAATTTTGTGGGACCTTATAGAAGAGCTATGTAACTGCCCTACACCGCAAATACCTGCTACTATCTTTTGGTGCTCCTCTGCCTGTAGGATACACACCTAAAGATGAACACAATAATTTTGTTTAACAGCAGAAAGAAATTGGTTTATTTTTTGTTGAAAGAGTCATGTTGCAGTTCAATTCACCTATTTTAAGAGAAATAAAAGCAAATAACAGAGAAGAATCAATGTGAAAAACCCAAATCCCACAATGATACTGTAGAGGAGACACTATTCAAACTGAAGTCTGTCTGAGCAAAGAGGGATAATGGGTTCCATCAAGCTCAAGGCCAAGATTTTAGATAATAATGAGATGCCAAATGTTCAAGTATTAACTTAAAAAGACTGATTTTCAAAAAGCACCAAGGGCCAGGTGAAAAAAGCCCAGGTTCTACAGGTTTATTTCAGCCCACATTGCTGCTCTGAATACAGCAGGAGTTCAGGGCATTTGGCCAGCCAGACCAAATTTAAACAATAAATCAGGAATAGACCTACAAATTTACACCAGCAAGACTGCTAATGTTTTGTTTTTGGCATCAATCTTTTATTTTCAAGGAAATAATACATTTCCCTCCATGTTACTTTATGGAAAACAGGAAAACACAAGCATTAAAATATTGCTTCCCAAGGATAAAACAAACTAGGCCATATCACTGCTTGAATAGAGGTGAAAACGTGCACAATATCATATTTAGATATGCAAGGGATACTGCTGATGTGTCTGCAGCTCAGAGAAAATTTACAGCACCAACTTTACATGAGTCAGTGTGATGGCTGCTGTCAGCAACAAAAATCATCTGCATCTTACACATCTACCACATGGAAAACACTCCTGCAATGATCTCATTAAGGAGGCTCTGCCATATATCAAAATAATGTTATACCTGCAGCAGCCTATAGATACTAAAATATTCCATCCCTGCTTATTTTGTACACAGTGAAAAATGAGACACTTGTGGGTAAGCTTGCTCATTAATTCTGACAGATAATTGAGAGTACATGCTTGATACCACAACTTAAGTATTTGAAAGCCACAGAAATATAAATGTTTGTGGAAAAGAAAGAAAGGGAGAGGAATGGAGACAGCAATTATTTAAACTACAGAGAATTTTAAATGGGTAATGATTAACTCGGTGGTGAGTAGCTGAGATGAGCCACGAAAAATTTCACAAGCTTTCTTGAGCAGTATCTAAAAATAGGGCTGAAAGAGAAGAAACACTTTTTCAGCAATTCTGAGTTTCTTTCTTTCATTCTTTTTTGAAACACCAACTTCTATTTACTTTAAAAAGCTGAGGAAGTTCTGTACATTCCCACGAAATAATTGAGGACTCTCTTTTACTTATTGATGACCTTGAGTAGATCAGCCTCCATTAAGATGGGATAAAACTGAAGAGAGAAATTCCTATAAGTTTTCTCTCAAAAAGATACAATCAATCCCAGAGGTGCCTCATATGGCTGAGATCATTCATATCTCAGCACTTTTGTGCAGCCTGGATATTCCTCTCCGTTCCTGTTAAGGGTCCATGCACAGCACAGAGCACAGCTTCATCCCCTGCACAGGAACACCCCTGGAATAGCAACGTGTCAGAATGGCCCTCTGAGCCAGCTGCAAGTGTAGCTTTGGCTGAACTGCCTCTTCATTCCTTAATCAGAAGGGGAAAGCAGCCCCATCCCTCCATTCCTGAGCAAATGTGTCCAGAGAAAAGGAAAAACCTTCAGCAACAGTAAAACCTGCTGTGATCACACACAACCAAAGCATTTCTTAGAATGGCTTTGTGTCTAGAACTGATCCTGCTCCTCAGGAACCAAGTGGATTCCTCTCCTCCAATTTTCCTTTGCTGTATAAAATCTATCCATATTCCACTTTGTTCCATATTTTCTAAGCAGCCCCCATCACTTTGTTCATTCAAAGGTCAGGCCAACACATATGGCACGCAATTCAGAGCAGCAAACATGAAAACATTTGTCATTAGTCATTAAAACCCTAAGTATAAACATAAATAGTTACCTAGAAAGGATATTTCATTTCCTAGGAAAGGAGGTGGCAGTGGATGCTCACTAGCAATAAGTTGCAGCCAGTACAATAATTTGAAAATTTATATACACAGTCAGTGCTCCAGCCAACAAATAACATAGGCAATTAGTGCTCCTGTTAATGTGCCTGCCTGCCTAATTTTGGGAGCAGCATGCCCAGTGATTTCCCCTTAAGGTGGCTTGAGCAACTGGTCTGTATTTAAATGGAGAGAACCATATGTAACAAAAGCAGAACTTCCAGGAGACAAGCCACAATTTCAACTTGTTCTTGTTGCCAGAGTAATAATTACAGTGAAATGGAAAAAAAAACCAACCCAAGTACACACCTACTATAAACAGATGGCTAATAAAAATTTGGGGAGCTCTTACAGTACAGAAATTGAGTACTCTGAAAAGACTCCTACATAACAAATGCTTGGACATGTTGTCGCCTTTTATAGGCTACTTAAGATGTGCCCTCTGGCTCAGGAGCTGAACTGCTTTTTCTTTTATTAACAATTATATGCAAAAGTGTCAGAATAGGTTTATACTAAATATTAAGCTTTATTATAGAATGTTTCAAATATTCTCATTAAATACAGGCAGCAGG
>WBNQ01006634.1:3253-19135 GCA_013401375.1 Spizella passerina | reverse complement strand
CTGAAAACCAGAGCCCTTGATCTGGAGGCTTAAAATGGTAATTTTGATTTTCAGGGCTTATTCTGCAGTTTCTCTAGGTATGTGCCATCTTCTAGCATAAATTCCTCTTTGGTCATATAAAATTAAGTTGAATTGGTTTATGCTGACAGTTTATAAGACAAAGTCTAATTCTGTGCCCTTCTCCCTGTCCTCTGTTTTCTTTTGAGTAGCAATAGATGCACAGGCTGTGTGACAGATAGGCTATTGAAATTAGTTCACTAAAAACAGGCTCTGCTCTTCGGAAAATTAAAAAACCTGATGTCTGCAATGTTGTGTTCTTCTGCAAGGGTAAACAGAAAATGAGACAGAGGAGCTTAGAGGTGACACAGATGTGACTTTGTCATCGTTAAAATGTTTCTTGAAAAAGACTGTCCTGATTCATGAGAATCTTTTTTATTTGAGTTTTTCTTCGGAGTTGCAGTATTAGTCATCTAGAATCATGTATGCTGTCTGCAGTTCTTTTTAAGGATCTTTGCTTGTCTGAAGAAGTTCCCTTTATTTTTCTTCTTTCTCACAGTGGTTTGTGAACCTTTAAGCACAAAGCTAACTTTTTCACCTCAGTTACTCTTGACATGTTAAGTCAGCTTTATCCACAAATAACTGTGCTAGAAACAAGGCCTTTGTATTTAATTTGTTTATTTTCTACATAAACCTGGACTTTCTACTTTGGGTTTGAACTCAAGGCCTCACAATCAATTTTGTGGAAAAACAGCACATAGTCTAAGGTTTATTTTTCTTTGAGATCTGCAAGACAGCTACCAGGAACCTTTTCAGTTCTTTGCAAGAGCAGCACAGCAGCTGTTCTTACAGACCATGTTGCTCATGGGTCTGATGGAATCAGACCTGATGGAATCACTGTGGTTTGAGGAGCTGTATATTTGGAAATCACCTAAAGCACCAGCCTTGCTTTTCAAGGACTAGTGCATGGTGAATATGCATTAATCCCTGATATTTACTTCCTAGTAGTTGCCCTATGCAGAGGAGAATAATAAATGGGAGAGCACCTGATAGTTTTTCATGGCAGGTAAAGCACTTCTGTGGGGTTGCTTGGGTACCTTCTACAAATCTGTTTTGGATTAAACATGGCTGGGGAGAACAAGGGTCTGCTCTGTGTGCAGAGCAAGTGGGAAAGTGTTCTGGTGGGTGGCTCACTGCTAGTGAAGATGCCACCCCATGGGTCTGACTGGGGAACTGCTTTATTGGAGGCTTTCGTGGAATGTCACAGTAGGGTCAGCACCACTTCCACATGTGGACAGTCCAAGTTGTTGGTTCCTTCAGTGCTGTTGGCAGAGATGGTGGCTGCTGGCCTTGCATGCTCTGAAGTCAGAACAGCACTGAGTGATGCATCCCATACGTGATGCTGGGAAGGTGCCTCATCAGTTTAGTTGAAGGCATTGAAAGGGTACCACAGGGGACTGAGATTGTTTCAAGTGCTTGAAAAAGTTTGAGATGGTTAAAAGGCAAAGACTGTAGAAAGGCTGTTCTGAATGCAGCTTGCCATTGAACCTATAATCTCCTGTGATACCTACTAATTTGAATTTCTATATAACAGCAATGTTTGGGGCAAGTGATAAAGTGTGAAATTTCTGTCCTTTCATGCATAAAACTTAGCACTACAAAGGGTGTTTCTTGCAGGTTTGCAGATTTTTCAAAATTCTCTGTAGTTGTGAAGCTCCAAAGGGTTGTTGCCGTTAGTGGTATCATTGAGTGTGTGTCAGAATTGTGGAATGGGCAAAGGAGAAACAGGAGAAAAAATAAGTTACCTTTTTTTTTTCACATGTTAAAGTACATTAGAAATCACACCAGTTACTTAAAAGTGCTAAATCCAGTAATTGCTCAGGTAGAGAGGGCAAGTCATAGTGGTTCCCAACAGGATTTGATTTCACATGGAGTTCAAAATATGTAATGCCGAATGAATTTTTCAGAGAGTTGTGGCTATCTCTGCAGTGTATGTCGAATACCACTGAAATACATAATATTGATACATTTGGCAGGATTTATAAGCTTTTCTGGTACTGACAAAACAGACATTCTTTGCTGTTTCAAGGTGAAGTCCAAAAATAAGCACCTCAATTTATGATAAATAGCCTGTGCATTAGATGTTGTCAAGGGCTCTTGAGTTAAACATGCTTGAAATTTTTAGATCAGGCTGGTTTTGAGAGATGATGTGCCAAAATAGAGCTGGAAAATTTTGACAGTGGTACTGCATTTTTTCCATTCTTTCAGTCACAGAAGGGAACAAACAGACCTGAAGGAAACAGACATGCATTTTCTTGCCCCCCCAGCCCTGCTTTGAAACTACTGCCTGATAGGTGTAGGCATTGAAGGGGAAGAAGGAATTATTTTGTATTCTGTCCCCCTAAATGGTTGCATGTCATAGTTTATTTTGCTCATGATGTTAGAGTGGTACCGCAGCTCTGTAGGAGCATTCTGTGGCTGTGAGCCTCTCTGGCAGCTTGATTTCATGCCTGCAACTTGGCTTGTTTAGTTCTACACAAGAAATTCTGCTGAAAATTATCTGGACACAAGGGTGTAGGCATTTTTGTTGCTGCTGTTGCAGAAAAGGAGGCATAAGCTGGGAAAAGGAAGAGATTTCCAGTGGTAGATTTATTAGGCTGTAAAGAAAAAATCCCCAAACTTATCCAGAGGGTTAGTTAGACACCTGAAGAACTTTTTTGCTGAATTACAGTTTAAGTTTTAGTCTGTTTTAATCAGGGAGTAGTGGATAGCAAACTTTCACTCTCCTGGTTTGATTATCAGTGAGCCCTGCTCTCCTTTTTATATGGCTGACAGAATAATAAAATTAGATAGTGTTTCACCACACTTTCCTCAGTCAGAAACTCAGAATTGAACCTGAAATGGATCTCTCAGAATGAGGCATGTTGACTTCTTGGTAATTTTACCACCAAAATCAGCTTTCAGAGTTCTGACACCTCTGATCAGGGACAGCTCTGTTGGTGTTGCACGAATGTGCCACGAGTCTGTTCTTAGAGGGCAGCAAATTTGTTCTCTTGGAAGAAGGTGGGTTTATAGCACTGCAGGTCTGAAATCAGAAGTATGATCTAAGTCTGGGAGTCAACTTGAAGGCAGAGCATCAAGTTCTTTGAGAACTTTTAAACTCATATACTGAGTGAGGTAAAAAGCTGTAATTTGAAGAGGCAGCTTTTGCTTTGGAAAACTAACATGGATATCAAGTTGCTTTGTGGTCTGTGGTTGCATCACTTGTCAAGTGGCGCTGGTTATGCAAGCAATGTTTGAGTGCTCTGCTGTCCCTAGAAGAGGGAAAATTGGGGTTTAAGGTATGTTTCAGGTTTCTGGTCTCGCTGCCAGTCCTCCTGACTACCTAAAAGAGAGAATGACACGGCAACCTACCAAAGCCCCTTATTTTAGTGAGCTATGTTCTTCTAAAGATACCATCAGCTGTCCTCTGAAGTTTGAAAGTAGTGCACACTGCTCAGATCTGTAGCTGAACTGTCTGGGTGGTGTCCTCAGCTGTGCTGCAGTCCCCTTGGAATTGCTTGGGAGAGCTGGAGCAGTTTAGAGCAGCCCAGTAGCCCAGGGTGTGACTGCAGGCTGGAGGGGACTCGTGGTGCCCCCACAGCTTCTGGGAGGCTCCTGGCAGGGTCTGGGATGCAGGGCTGCCCTCAGGAAAGCCTCTGGCATGCAGAGCTCAGGGCTGTAGGGCTGCTCAAGGCTGCATCTGCAGGCACTGTGACCCCAGGGAGAGGCTGGGGACAGGTGGCAACAGCGGAGTTGTGCTGTGGTCCCTAGTGCTGGAACCAGGGGTGTGCTGATGTTTGAGCTGGCTGGAGTGAGCCTGGGCTCTGCAGGCTCTGGGAGCTCCTGAGCTCCAGCACAGAGCTGCACCAGCACAGTGTGAGATTCCAGGCTGGGTTTGCTTGCTGTGGCTTCAGTGAGTGCCTGGGTCCGCCTGCACCTCTCTGTGTGGGTGCTCCAGGGCTGGTTTAAGGACAGCCTAAACTAGCTGGTTTAAGGACAGCCTGCCTCTTGTGCACTGTGCAGTCACCCTTGTACTGCACTGCAGATATTTGCAGGGTTATGTTCTAGGGTTTGGCCTCTGCATCTGGGATTTGAGGGGTGCAGAAGTTGGATAAAGCCTTGCTCAGGTTGCAGTTTTTGGTCTGTACCTCTGAGAGAGGCAAAATAAAATCTTTTTTACTCATATTCACAAACAAAAAAAAAAAATACAGAGAACCAAAACTGGATGAGAAATAGAACAACCTAATGCATTCTGAGAAAGCAGATATTAAGACAACTGTTAGAAATAGTGGTTTATGTCTCTAAACTATTTATAGTGTAGTCATGATGTCTCCAAAGAGAGCAATACTATATCACCAACATTTGATAGTGGTGCTCTGAATAGAGAACAGAATGCAAGACAGTACAGATGGCTGACAGACTGCAGCAAATTCCAGCTAATGAAGAAATGCAGTATGTTTGTTTACATGTAAGTTGAAAGAGTTGGCTGTTAAAATTGGTTTTAAATCCGGTTCTGAGCTGTGTAAACATAGATCACCCTTATGCAGCTAATAATAAAAGATTTGTTTGCATTTAAGGAAAGAAAAAAACGCCTTCCTTTTGACAGCATTGCTGCAGTTTGATAACTTGGCTGTGCTGTATTCAATGATCTTCAGTGCATGTGCGAATTAATGCTGCAAGAAACAAACCCAGTTTACTGAGTGAATTTAAGCTTAGCCTCAAATTGTGAATTTATATCCCTGAAGTGTAGGTTTTATGTTAAGACTCTGGAAAAAAAAAAAAGAGTAATTTGGGTAAATTTTGCAATGCCCTGGACATGTAATTCAAGCAGAGGGAACAGTGAAGACCCAGACATTCTGCTGAACTGCTTCATCCAGTGGATCAGGTTATAGGTATTCTAGGAGTATACATGGTGAATCAGGGAAGGTGGGAGTGTCTGATTCCTGAATTTTAAGAGTGATTTTCTGATTATAGTAGTTTTTTCCCCTGCCTCCTTCAAAAAATGGCATTTTTGAGCAGCCAGCAAATCTGTTGTTATTTAATATTAGCACAGTGATGCCATACAATAGGAATACTGCAATCTCTTGTGTATCAGGAAGAGACAGACACAGGGAGAATAAAATGAGGACTTATTAGTACATCCTTTTCTGTAATACATCTCCAAAATTCATGATTTGCTTGTCGGAGTATTTCTGAGAATAAGTTCACTTTACTGGGGCAGCATTCATCTCATTTGCTATCAGTTTTTAGAAGCATCATCTGTATTACAGAGAGCTGTTAAAATTCTGGAGCATGTTTCAGGAAGATGTTTCAAATGTAACTTAATTTGCTCTTGCTTTCCTTGCTGATGGGTGTTTAGAATGCATTTGCTGGTAAGCATTATGTGACAATGAAAATGTTCTCTACTCTCCAGCAGCAGGGACAGGCAGCTGTTCTGCAGCTGACCACAGTGGGCAACTCCAGAGCAGAGGCCATTGATAGGAGAAAGCAGTAAATAGGATGGGTTGTTGTTTGTGTTCTTTACCATAACATTTAAAGGCTTACCATGCAGATGATGTGTTACCAAAGCATTACAGGCCTGCAGAAGGTGCCATAAATCACTTCTTGTTGTTGCCTTTCAGAGGCATGTATGTGCTTGTGCAAATGCCAGTCCTCGCATGTGGGCTGTAGAGAGAGAGACCAGAAACTCCTCTGTGATGTATACACACACACATGCATTTAGTTTATGCTGATGAGGTGGGTTTTTCACTTCACAGATTGTGGTGTGATGGACAGTTGCTGATTCATGGAGAAAAACAACCCTCCTGCCAAGAACTGGAAATCTGCCATGATGCTGAACGATCTGAGATCCCACTCCCAGGGGCATGTGTGGATTTGCAAATCAACCAGGAGTCAGCCTACTGAGCACAGTAACATTGAAAGTAACCATCAAAACCAAGGTTTATTTTTGTGATTTTTCTCTCACTCTGACTCCATAGTCCAGGACTAAGAAGCAATTTAATGATTGCATCTTAGATTATATCCCATAGAGTGCTTTCTTGATTTGCCAGATATTTATTACTTACGTAGTTTTCCATGTAAACCAGAATCTGTTCTACTTTTGCAGCCAGAATTTTTTAACAGATGTTCAGGCAGTAACAATTCAGATCAGAGCCTTGGATTCTTAGACAGCTTTTGTTTGATTAAAAACAATAACAAATGCTTTGGAGAAGGAAATATAGCAGGGCTCAGTGGATGTTTGGATGCCAATATTGAGCATTTCCAAATTCACATAA
Organism: Spizella passerina; assembly: GCA_013401375.1. NCBI lineage: Eukaryota > Metazoa > Chordata > Aves > Passeriformes > Passerellidae > Spizella > Spizella passerina. The sequence goes on along the minus strand of WBNQ01006634.1, from coordinate 12,821 downwards.
AAAAAGCAAACAAAGATCTGTATAGTCTCTTGAAAGGATATAAACTTTTATGGACCCTAAAAATAGACTTTGTAGGTTATTGTGTAACTGTCTGGCGAGGGTTTCTGTTATGTGCTTGTGAAACACTTGTCACTGGAGTGGGCTGATCCAGTATAGTAATTCATTTGCTCTTCCTAAACTCCAAGGCCTCACTATGTATTCTCTACTTGAATTGAGTAGATGTGAGGTTAGAGAAGCAACTTCTTAAGGTATAGGTTTAGTTTTGTGGTGCATGGCTCGGGAAGCTAAAATCAAATGAGCTGTAAAATTTAGTCCTGAGGAAAAACTGTTGAGACGATCTCTGCTTTGCCAGGCTCTTCGCCCTGGGACAGCCCTGAGGGTGAGCTTATCTTCAATAAATAACTAGGCAGCAAAATAATCTCTTAGTGGTGTTGTTGATCCCATTGTAGGTAGGAACAAAGAAGCTCTGTACTTTTAAATACCCTCTTTGCTTGCCAGGTGCATGTGAATTATGGTAGATCTGTCACTAACAAGTGTCCCAGCTGTGTCCTTCCTGCAGAGCCCTGTTGGAGTCTGTCTGCTTGTCTTGGGCTTAAATGTGAAATACTTGGTGTGAGGGCACTGGTGGGTAAAAGAAGCAGTCTACAGCAGTTTTTTGAGATTGAGTTTCTTCTGCATCTGCACAGCTGCTAGTCTAAGGGTGCTGCTTTATGTAAGCTGTGCTTCTCGCAGGGTTCCTTAATAATAAAAATGCAAGTCTGGATTGCATCTTCCATCTGAGGATGAGAGGTCCTCCTTGGGTCAAGGTAATGAGTGATGAAATATAATTACCTTGTACATTATAATAATGACTCATATATTTATAGGTGCCTGTGGTATGAAATTTGGATGAATTGCACATTCTGATGGATGTTTAATTTTGTTTTCTCTTGCTGTTGGCTGGTATCATCCCACTTAATGGATAATCAGACTTCTTGTTGGAGAGATTTTACATAAGCATTTTGGGGTCCATTTTTGGGAATCATTGGTTTATTTAGTAAATTAGTGTGATTATGGTAGTGCAAATGCAAAAAAAAAAAAAAAAAAAGCCAAAACCCACCACAGTGCCATCAGTTCGTGGCATTTGCCAAGCCACAAGAATTAGTTTTTAGTATTAGTTCTTGCTAACCAGCAAAACTGGTCATATTGCACATGAATAGACTACTGCAAAGGATTGAACTTGTGCTTGTGCACAGTGGGACTGCTTTGTGAATAATTGCTCCTCATGCTCCCTCCTGTACACAATACCTTCTATAAATGATCCACACCTGTAAGGCACTCATGGCCCCACCAGGGATGTTCAGTACTTTCTGTTGCTGCTTTTATTTATCACCAGTCTATAAGTTTGTACTAGTTTGAGTGTTTCAAATTCAGTGTATCTAATCTTAAGACACTTAAAATGTTTTGGTATAACAAATCTGAGTAACTCTCAAAACTTTTCTTGATAAGGATCTGAGTTTTTAAAGTACAAAAATATTTCACTGAACAGAAGCGTCTTGCCAAGGATTTGGTAAGATCCACGAATGTTTCATATTTCAGTGCCCTCTACGTGCAAAATATTAGCAATCTATGGTATCCACTGCAGAACTCTCCAGTTAACTTCAATGCCCAGGAAGGAAGTAGTGGTTTGTAGTATAGTGAATTACTGCCATATAACTTAGAGGCTTGGCAGTTGGATTTCTTAACTGAGGCCCATGTTATGGCCATTTTTTACAATATTTCCCTATAAGAGAAGGGAGACGCCTGCATTTTTTTTTTTTGCAGATAAATGAAATATGACCAAACTCCAGTTTCTTGATCGCAGAGGTATTCACCTGTTACACCTTAACTTTGGAGCCAGAACAGTCCTAGCTGTCTGGAACAATCATTAATTTTCCAAAACCAGTTTATCCCTTACACATGTATGTGCAAGTAAAATCTGAAGTTAACTGCAAGTAGAATTTGAAATTAATTCTTAAGTGGCTGTGTCTGAAGGAGAAATTTGGTTCTTCCACGTAAGAAGATGATTTTAATAGCTGTAGTGAGATTAAGTTTACAACTTCACTGGACATTAAGGTGTAGAGCCCTTCTCTAGTTAAGAATAAATGACAGTGAAAGGAATTATGGCAGATTTTAAGTGGCACAAGTTCTAAGATTGATTAGGTAATCCAAAGAAAAGGTACTAGCTCTATTAGCTTTTGCCATTTTCAGACCTTGAGTAGAAAAATCCTTTTGGATTTACTTTATGCCTAGCAGATTTAGTAGATTCAAAATGAAAAGGCATCTTTTAAATCTCTGGAGCGCTTTTGTGTGGCTGCGTTTGACGTCAGCTGCCGAAGATGACTTCAGCGTAATTAGGCTCCGCTGATACAGTACTTTTCCACTGGATTGACTCGCAGCTCGCCGGGCTGCTGGAACGAGCTGCACTGCAGGCTGCAGTATCTGATTGTCATGCCAGGAGCATCACTAGCGTAGAGCTAAATAGAGATTGGTGAGCAAAGTGGGTCAGGAAGCAGGCCTACTGTACCTGCAGAGACTGCAGAGAGCAGTGAGCCCAGTGCCCACAGCATGGCACTGTCCTACCAGCCATCGAGAGCATAGTGCCTCAGCAAGTGCTCCGGAGAGGATAAGTGGCATGGCTGGGAGCTGGAGATGCTGCTTTTATCCTCCCTTCTCTCCCCTACTATACACACTTGTTTTCCTGGGTGATTTTAGCAGGGCCCATTTTATTTTTTCTTTCTTTTTTTTCCCCTTTCTTCTCTCTCTTTCTCTCTCTCTTTCTCTCTCTCTTTCTCTCTCTCTCTCTCTCTTTCTCTCTCTCTCTCTCTCTCTTTCTCTCTCTCTCTCTCTTTCTCTCTCTCTCTTTCTCTCTCTCTCTCTTTCTCTCTCTCTTTCTCTCTCTCTTTCTCTCTCTCTCTCTCTCTTTCTCTCTCTCTCTCTCTTTCTCTCTCTCTCTCTCTTTCTCTCTTTCTCTCTCTCTTTCACTGCCAGAGGACAAAACCATCCTGTCCTGTCAGACAGACTTCTAGAGACTTGCTTGCTGCTGACACAGAGCTAGATGTTGCTAAGGACTATTTCCTGCACTTTTTGGATGTAGGAGAGGAAAAGGTGTATAGGATGCTACTCTGTAGACCTCAGTGTTGTTGTTTAAAAAGGCTTTTCTGAGCGTTTCTTGCTTTACTTGCAAAACTAGTCTTGCTAGAGGTGACATTCAGAATAAAATTACAGTACAAACTGAAAAAGAGCAATAAAAACTGAAGCATCTCTACGCAACCAGTTGGACAGGCCAAAATTAGCTGAGAAGTGGAAACTACAAAGAAAGGGAGAAAAAAATTCCCAGAAGAGTCGTCATAAGAATTTTTGCTCACATGTAAGAGGAAATGGTGAAAGGAACCAAAAAAGATAATTTTGAAGTTCTTCAGTTTCCTCTGCTGACTGTCACTGTGGAGCTTAATTGTTGTGGCTCAAAATAGTCCCTTTTTGTAAGTCTTTTGGTATGCTGTGTGCTTGTCCATGTCCTGACCTTAAAGTGGACATCTAAAGCGGGGGACAATAACAGACTAAAAAAAAGCACAATAATCTTTAGCCTTAGACATAGTTGTTTTCATTATACTTCATTTATTTGAGAATAAATGTATTTCACTCACGAGATTTGAGACATAAGAGTAGGAAGGAAAGACAGAAAGGTAGTTTTCTGTTTTTCAGTGGGGCAAGGCCCATACTAAAAGGAGTGTTTTCCAGGAATCTTTTGGAGTATGAATCTATTACTAATCCAGGAAAAGGAAGAGGATTGGTTTCAGAGGCCTTCAGACCTTAGGTAATAAAGCCTGCAAGGTTCTTACAGTCTCAGCTTCCACAGCATTGATAAATAGTGTAAACCCAAACACTTGTTGACTTGAGCAGAGGGATTACCGTTGATTAGGTTAAAATAAAAATTGAAGGAGAAATAAGGTAGCTTGATACTTGCTACCCTGTTTGTCTCAAGGTTTGGTTGTCAGAGACATGGTGAGAACAGGAGATGGGACACAGACATTTGGTGCTAAGAAAAGCAGAGTGGTGCAGAGAGCATGATCGTGTGCCTTCAGCCTGCTTCCATTAATCTTGGCTTGAATTGTTGTGCAGAACAGAACATCCACACTGGAACAGCACGGACAGAGCAGATCAGATTCTGCCAGTAACTCATGCTCATCATGATTGTAGGGAAATCAGTTGTGTGGAGCACTCAGACCACTGAAAAGTCCTGTTTCATTTTGTGATGCACATAGAATGATACTGAGAAAATGCTTTTGAAAACAAGGCTTTGGTTTGTAAGCAACTTGGCTACTCAAAAGAAGAGACATCCTCAGTGTCATAATTTCCAGACTGTGTAATAAATGAATGATAACATTAATAGCATTTCAAAGATGGGAGAATAAATGCCTCAGACTGAGACACCTTCAGTTGCTGTAGTAGCATAGACAGTTTAGGGAACTGAATATATTAAAATTCATGGATGCCAGCAGCATTAGTTTTATGTTTAAACCTGAGAACAGCTTTACTGTGATAATTCAGCAGAATAATCAAAACAAAAAATAACTTTGTTCCCTACTATGGATATTGCAGATAAATCCTGTGAATTTCCTGGTGCAGGTTACTGAAATGGACAGTGCTTTGGGTCACTGCTGCTTTTCAGAATCAGCTGCTCTGGGAATCCATTGACCATCTCAAACTGTTCCAGCTCACAAGCCTTGACACAGGGAGCATAAACATATAGGGGTAAGCGAACGTGCCAACAGTAGTAGTGTCAGCGTTCCCTGGCTTTCAGTCTGAAGGGAGATGACTTCAGTTCCTAAAAAGACAATTTGCAGCATGTACCACATGATCTGTGGACAAGATCATGGAGTGCCTTATGTGCTATTTATGTTTAAATACAAGTAAAGATCTTGCTAAGCTATCAAGGCTTTTCTTCTTAGCTGTTCTTTTATTTTGCTTTTAATCATGGATATGGAGTTAACGTGATAACAAAAAGAGAAGGTGAAACTGTATGTGGTCTTTGCTCACTTTCTGGACTTTGAGTTCTTGTGCTGCCTTGTTCTAGGCCTGCAGTTGTGTCAGCTGTGCAGTAGATTTTCTCCTGAGCAGTATTATCAGCAGTATTATCTCCTGAGCAGTGTTATATGAATGCTAGCTTGGCCACAGACTTGGTTCAGGTTGGAAAGGACCACTGGAAGTTATCTAGTCCAACCTCCTTGTTCAGGCACATTAGTCAGGATTGTCCAGATGGCTTTTGAATATCTCCAGGGAAGGAGACTTTACAACCTCTCTGGGCAATCTGTTCAGCACTCAATCACCTACACAGTAAAGAAGTTCTTCCTGATATTCAGGATAAATCTTCTGTGCATCAGTTTGTGCCCATTGCCTCTTTATTGCTTGGCAGCCCCCAGCAGAGCCTGGTTCCATTCTCCTGACAGCCTCCTTTCAGACACTGACAGACATTGGTGGGGCACCCTCTCAATCTTCTCTTCTTAGGACGGCACAGGCCCAGCTCTCTCTGCCTTTCCTTATGAGAGAAATGCTCCAGTCCCTTAATCATCTTCACAGCCCTCCACATGCTGGACACACTCCAGAACCCCAAATCTCTTGTCCTGAGGAGCCCAGAACTGCACACATTACCCCAGGTGAGGTCTCCCCAGGGCTGAGCAGAGGGACAGGATCACCTTCCTGACCTGCTGGCAATGCTTCTCCTAATGCCCCCCAGGATAGCATTGCCCTTCCTGGCCACAAGGACACACTGATGGCTCATGGACAGCTTGTTGTCCAAGCAGGACTCCCAGGTACAGAGCTGCTTCTCAGCTGATCAGCCCCAGCCTGTACTGGTTGTTCCATGGGGTTATTCCTCCTCGGGTGCAGGACCCTGCACTTGCCTGTGTTGAATTTCAGACAGTTCTGCTGTTGCCATCTCTCCTGTCAAGTCTGTCAAGATCCTTCTGAAGGGCTACACAGCACTCTGGGCTGTAACTCTTTTGGGTGAAACTTTTTTGGACAGCAATTTTGTTTTAAAATAGGACTGGTACAATGAAAGGCACCTAAACCTCATCACACTTGTGCAGTGTGTTGTGACAGTCTGGATAGGAATGAGCAGGTAATAGCCCAGAGTTTTGGAAGCTCTGGTTTAAGTCATACTCTGCTGTGTTAGTCACATAAAGCAGCTGATTTTCCAAGATCCTGCTTGTCTTGCAATTTCCACTTGCCATCATTTTTAGAAGCAGGGTATTTAAACTCCTAGATATGTTATTTAACTGTGTTAAATTTTAATCAGATCTCATTTTAAAAAATTATAAAATCGTTGGCTCTCCCTGTGGAATGACTAAATCCTTTGACAATACTGCAGACAGGCCTGTAGAGGGGTTCTTCAGAACTCTGAGTCTTTGGAGGAGATGTAGGGATTTTTGTGGCTTTTTTTTTTTAAATTAACCTCTTCATGGAGGTGAACGGTGTGTTCATCCTGTTCAGTCCTGTCAGCTCCACGTCACCTGTCAGAAGAGAGGCTGGCCTATTTCTCTGGCTTTTCTGAGTTTGCAATTGGCTTTTAGTTTACAATTGTTCCTGCAAGCTGTATTAAGCAAATTTCTGCCTTGCTTTTCTTACTGTAGTAAAATATGCAGGGTTTCGCAAAATGTACCTATTTTCACATCTTTAAAAGAAATTGCTAGCTGTTTACTTAAAGACCACCAACCAAAAACTTGAAAAATCACATCAAAAAGAAGTTTTTCAAAGTTTGAGCTCAGAGATGCAAATCCTTCTTCTCAGCAGAAACTTGTCCTAGGAATGCTTATCACAACACCATGTTGGCCAAGAATATCTTAAATTATTTTAACTTCAGTTACTGATGGAGATGATGATGTTCCCAGTGCTTTAGGTGTTCTGTCCTTGGTGTTTCTGACCTTGCAACTAAAACTGTCTCTTTGGAAAGTTGTATGGCCAATTACAATTTCTAATGCAATTCCTAATTTCAGGCCCCATGGACTTGGAATTTCTCCCATAACTAATGTGCAACCCTTTCTCCTCTGGTTTTGGATGGGAGCTCTTCAAAACTGCTGTTTTAAGCTGTATCATCAGTACTTGATCATCATTTCCCTTGAATGCTTTATTAACCTGTCAATGGCTTTCCCAGTGGGATAGCTGCAGTCTCAGACTGCATTTTTCTTTGTGCCTCCTGTGCTACCCCGTATGATTCCTTGTCTTCAGAGTCCTTAATATCCTTACTGTTATTTTAAAGTCTACAACCCTTATGCTCAACCCTGGTGCTATAAATATGTGAGTAGGAGTGGCAGACTTCTGTTACAAGCTAACATTTCTCTTCCTTGTATTTTGCTTTTAGGATGTGCGTTTGAGTGATGAGGAACATTATTATTTTATTTAGGGTAGAGGCAAAGGACTTCCAGACAGTCCTAAACCTTGGTCAGAAGTTCAGTGAGTAGAAAGGGAATCAAGTTACTTGTTCTCTGCTTTCAGAAGAAGGGAATTTCTAATATGCCCAGATTTAAATGCAGTAGATAACTTAATATGCAAATCCCTGGTTTCAGGATTTTGCATTTCTACTGTATTTGAAAGAAGGTAAGGCTATTCTTGTTCTTCTAGTTGGAAGTTCTCCTTTCAAATGGAGGTTCTTCTGCAGATGTGTTAGTGATAAAGGATGATGAGGTTTTTTTTCTACTTCTCCCACAAGTTTCACTTACATTTTCCTCATGCTCCCACATGTACATAGCAAAAGGGTGCCTTCTTCCCTTTCTCCCACCTTGTGAAGAGTTAGCTTCTGCCTACATAGTTTTTGCCTTGTCTCCTTCCAGTTTTATTCATTAAAGATGCTTTCCATTGTAAGGGGGTAGATTTTCTTTTCCACAGTAATTCAGAATTTGGTGCCTGTGATTTTGTGTCCTTTTCTAGCATTGCTCCTGACACCTGGCTCTACCATGCTGCTGTATGTGTGAAGTTTTTGAGAGTACAAGGACTATTGAAATTGCATAGTCATATTTTCTTAATTTAAGCTGGCGACTTTACTCAAAACCTGCAGCAGGAATAAGTTTTTTTGTGTGGCGGCATCTTCCTTAGGCTACCCAGTCATTACTTTATATGGTGGAGGACTCAGCTTGTTCCTGTTGAAGTTGCTGCAGTAGCTTCTTTTATCTTGAGCTTGCCTGTTCTTCTAGAGGTAAAATTAATATCTGTTGTGCTGCAATGTCCTTTATTAACAGAGGGCCAAGAAATTTGAAAGTTTTTGTAAAACTTATCAGAGCTAATGTGATTCTTTTCCCCCAACTGTCAAGGCTTGGGTGTATAATTGTGTCTCTGCAGCTCTTGTGGCAGACAGTTTCTGAACTGCCTGTCTTCTAGAGGAGCCTGAAGCACTCTTCTCTAATGAAGCTCTCTGGTGTGGTGTGACACCCATTTGCTTGCAACTATATATACACAATTGATGCTGAAATTACCTGTGGTTTGTCATAAAGATGTATTTCAGGAACATGCTGTTATCTTTATAGATAGCAAGACATAAATGCAGGAACAGTCCTGTTTAATTTGATTAGTTTTGATCCTTTGCCAGCTTCCAGTCTTTTTGGATGTTTGTATCCTGTGAGCAAGTTGCAAAGCAGTTCTGCTGTGCCATTTGATTATGTGGGGGTTACTTTTGCAGCTTTACAGTCAAGAGATTGCATGCCAAAAACTTGAAAATGTCAAAGTTTAAAACTCCTTTAAGCAGAAACAACTGATGAAGTGTTTTCTCAAGTGATATTTATGTTTTTAACAAGCCCTTATTTTTTATTCTTTGGGAGTGACAATTGATCACTTAAATGTTTGCGTGNCTTCTTCTCAGCAGAAACTTGTCCTAGGAATGCTTATCACAACACCATGTTGGCCAAGAATATCTTAAATTATTTTAACTTCAGTTACTGATGGAGATGATGATGTTCCCAGTGCTTTAGGTGTTCTGTCCTTGGTGTTTCTGACCTTGCAACTAAAACTGTCTCTTTGGAAAGTTGTATGGCCAATTACAATTTCTAATGCAATTCCTAATTTCAGGCCCCATGGACTTGGAATTTCTCCCATAACTAATGTGCAACCCTTTCTCCTCTGGTTTTGGATGGGAGCTCTTCAAAACTGCTGTTTTAAGCTGTATCATCAGTACTTGATCATCATTTCCCTTGAATGCTTTATTAACCTGTCAATGGCTTTCCCAGTGGGATAGCTGCAGTCTCCCGTTGTCTCCCAGGGCGACTCAGAGGAGGAGGATATGCACAGCTCTGTCCACAAGGGGCAGAGCCAGGGACCACGTTCTCACGGGAGCCTCGTGGGGCGTGGTGGTCCCTCCGATGTTTCTACCGTGGCGTCCGTCTCGCCTCCCTCCAGACCTGGCCAGGGGGCTCTTAAAGTCAGGGTGAGGAACAATAAAAGGGTTTTCAGCATCTCTGCAGGCTCAGCACTCTGCTCTTCACATCTAGACATCACTCCAGTCTTTGAACTCTTAGTTGGCTCGTTGTTTTGGGGTTTCCTCCGTGTATTTGGAATAGGGGAT
>WBNQ01006633.1:0-13581 GCA_013401375.1 Spizella passerina | reverse complement strand
ATCTCTGAAAAAAGCCATCTTTCTGCCCAAAAATGTGATTCAAACATGCAGAATATTTTTTTTTATTCTTAACCCATAATTGCACACAGTTGATCACACTGTTTCAGCAAAAAACCTTCTCCAACTATTTTGAATGAGCCTTAGGATGCCAATTTGATTTCAAGTTTTTTTAAAGTGTAGTTTATGTCACTATACACATTTGGACTTCAGTTAGACCTATATCCAGAGATTTATTTTTTAATCAGCTATTTTGATTAATAGTATGGTTATGAGGGAATTTACTTGAAGGTGAGATTTCCTTCCCTTTTACCAGTATCCTAAAAGAGGAGAAAACTTAAGATTTATTCCACACATTTAAGTACCCAAGCAATGATATCTAATACACTCCTCAGCAGAAGCCTGTCAGGAGAGTCATGGCTTCCACTGTTGAGCAAAAATAGGCAAGTTTTAGTCACAAGAAATCAGAGTTAAGCAGCAGTGCATGCAGGCTTCCTTAATAAAAAGAGAGAGGTGGAATCCAGAATCTTGAAGTGCCATAATTTGCATCTATGTAGCATTAAAGAAAGAAAAATATTTCTGTTTTTTACTATCATTATGGAGCTCCTAGAAATGCAGGCTAAAGCAGCTAAAGTTAGTTTCACTAGGATATTATTATTGGAAAGACATAGGAACTTCAACAAACAGCTCCAGGATAGGCCGTTTTCCTTAGGAAGTGCACCACCTTTTCCCAAATGCTTCAGTGTACTGTCAAAGTGTTATACATGCAACTGCTGTACAGCATCCATGGGAAGCAGGTACCCTTCAGAAACACTGCTGTCCATTCACTTTTTTAATAAGCCTATCTGTATCCAGATGTGACTACACCCCTACACATCTTTTCTGTGAGAACTGCCAGGAACTGCACCTTGCCTGATGTGCTGGCGCACCTTTCCTCCCAGCTATGTCCTTTCCTCCCAGCAGACAAAATTCTGTGGAAAGAACAGTCTCTTCTGTACTTAGTTAAGCTGTATGCTTGGCAAGTCCTTGAAGAAACTGCTCTGGACCAAGGAGTTTGGTGAACAGCTTTAAAAGACAGAGCCACACCATCAAACACTGCAATTACTGAACAGTGAATAGAGCCTGAACAACCATGCAGCAGTTAAGTATTTGATTCAGTGGCAGAGTAGGCAGCCTCATTACTCCCTAAAGTGTTGTTTGAGGCAGTTCATAAGCTGCAGCCAAATCCTAGTCTTAAGGCGGCCGCCTTGTTAGCCGATGTTAAAGGACTTGCAACAAAAAAAACCAACAACCCCACAACCCAAACAAAAAAAAACAAAAGCAAAAAGCCCCCAAACAAACCAAAACTAAACAACAACAACAATCCAACCAAAACAACGAACTGAAAAAGCCTCCCAAGCCTCCAAATAGCCAATAACTTTTGGGACAGGTTCACTATTAAATAATGCAGACTTCAGAGACCACATATCAAAGAACTGAGTGGACAATTGCACTTTTTTGCAATAGTGTCCCTGAGGCACAGGCTAACTGTATCAGTACAGTCACTTCTGTAGCTTTTGTGTTTGAAAATGCTGACTTTATACATCCTGGATGACATCCACAAGCCATCGTTTTAACACCTCTCTCTTTCTGACTCATGATGCATCGTTTGCAATAAAATAAATGCAGCAAAGTCGAATTCAGTGCCAGGTCCCCCCAGCATAAGCAGTGCAACAAATTGATGGTGTATGGCTGCAAAACAATCTAGACATTTACTGCCAGCAGCATGAGAACAAACCCAAGGAATCTGGACCCAGTCCAGCATAGCTTCTCTCCCATTCTTGTAAATGCAGCTTTGATCTCTGGGAAGCTCTAAAACACAAGTCAGATGAGCTACTGGCACACAAATAGCCACTATTCCAGATAAACAGACAGTGCAGGCTTCTGGGAAGCCCAGGTAAGTAAACATTGCAATAAAACAACATGAAGTGTGAAAAAAGCAAGATTTCAGTCATAAAATTAAAGCAGAAGTAACTCTTCTTCATAATGCCTCTCTTCCTTGCACCAGACATTCTTGACCTGTCTTCCCATCAAATCCTATGGAGCCCTGTTCTCTGATGAGTAGCAGGCTGGGTATTTCAGGACTGAAGCCCTTTGTTTCTCCACACAAGCAATACCAGGCTGTGCTGGAGCAGCCCTGCCTGCAGTCCTACCAGAACGCCTCAGCCCTGACTGAGGAAAGAGATGATTCAGACCATTCATTTTTTAAGTCCCTTGCTCCAAACTCCCTTTCTCCAAGTTGTCTAATAGCCTAATAATTCCCCACTTGCCAGAAAAAAAGCTTTAAAAAGTAGCTACTCCACTGCAAAATTATCAACCTTTTTATAGTTCTACTATTTTGAGATATCATGTGACAGCAGGATGTACAGGCCCACCAATAATTTAGAAAATAAACAGATCTGGGATTCAAAGGCTGATGAGAAACTTGCACCAGTTTCTTCAAGGCAACTTGAGGTACTGTACTTGTCCTTGGGAGCATTCTCATTCTTTGAAATGGATATTGTATGGTTATTTTTTTAAAGCAAGAATTAGACCACTAATTGTTTACTTGCAAAAGGCAGTTCAGTTCAATAAAGCCAGAGAGATCCAGCCAGGGCAATAAGTGCTTTCAGTCCATTAACAAAAGAAGAATATAAATGTTTTAAGCGTGGTCAGATTTGCTACATTTTCAATTTACTTTGCTTCAGAAGAATGACAACAGGGACAAAGTTGGCCCAGCCTTTTTAATGGTGTTGCACAAGCCTAAGCATGCATCTTCTTGCCAGACATCTTTAAAATTCCTCACACATAGCTCTTCTTAGGACAAACTGAGCTCTGCACTACTCATAATTTAGAACTACATAGGGCAGAATTACAGCTGTGCAAAACATTTGCAGTTCTGAAAAGAGAAAATCATTCAGTTGCAACTATCCCATGCAATATTTTAAATACTTCAAGGTCAATAAGCCTTGTTTTTATTTCAACTACTATTCAGAGAATTTATTAAAAGACCTTTGGAAAAGGTATTTAAAACCATGGGAAAGGAGCACACATGATGTCTAACTTCTCAGTGCTCATAAACAGAAATACCTAAGTCCTTTACTAGGTGGACTTCAACTGACACCATGGGATATCTTTCCAGTTGTGACAGCTGACTACCAAATTTAGTTAGATTATTTAGTTAATTCTATTTGTAGAATTAACTACAGCGGGTAATAGCCTAGCTGAGCTTTTCCCCCCACTCTTAGAAGGAAAGTACTTGACATAATAGAGCAAGAACAGGATCTAGAATCACTGTCTACAAGCTTTGTGTTTCATTTTGCCAAAGCCTGTGACACAATCAATAGTGAAACTTCTTCCCACATCCCTCTGGCATTAATAATCTGCCTATGTCTGTATTTGTTAAAGGATTTTCAGAAAAAACCCTCAAAACAAACCATATCCCATCTCCTCCCCACAGATAAGTGTTCCTACTTTGTTTACCTGGAGGTGAAGGAATGGCTTAGCAATATTAACTATTGTTCTTTCTGAAATAATCTATTTCAAGTATTGGAAGAGTTGTCAATGATGCCTTCCCCCCACCTATGTCACAGTATGTGGGTGAAGGGTAGTACCCTACTTGCTCAAGGGCAGATACACTGACAAAGGCTTCCCTTCACATCAAAAGCACTAAGCACATAACCACAGCACCGCTCTGTAGTTTGCCACAGCAGTCAGCAGCAATCCTTGCTTGGAAAGCTCTGACACTAAGATATTCTCCACAAGGTACCCACAGACGGCAGAAATACAAACATCACTGATGAAAAAAGTTTAGCCAATAAGCTTCACCAAAATCACAAACCACACAATAATATGTTAGAATGTGTTGCCCAGGTGGGAATGGAAATACTTCAAAATTTGTTATTCCCCAGGCTGATCAGGCAGCTCTGTATCTACAAAATTTACCAAAAGATACTCAAACGGCATAGTCTTCTATAAGTGTTATAACAAGTGTTGCACATATCTACATCTCAAGCCCATGAATAGGCAATCTGATGCAGTGGCAGCAGAGCCAGCAAACCAGCCTGGCGGGCAATCTCCATTTCCATCTGCTTGGCCACCAGCACCTCAGCACGCAGAGCTCTTGGCTCCGCTGGCATGGGACGGCAGAGCTCGGAGCACCATGGCCATCGTGCCATGCAAGTGTCCATTAAAGCAGCCCCACTCTGCAAGCAGCAGTGTGCGAGCAGCTCGGACCAGATACAGGCCATGCCAGCCCAGCCCAACCAGGTCACCGAGTACAGCACCAGGAAACAGCAGAAAAGGCACAACTGCCAATTAACATAAGCCTCAACGCTCCACTTACTCAGCAGCCAGTTGCTTTCAACACAAATTAGCTTCTCTTTCAGTACAAAGTCCCAATTAATCTTAAAGGCATGCAGGACACCAACAGACTCCCGATTTTCCTCATTTTATTTTTCTCCCTTTAAAAAGCAAAGCATAAAACATAATCCAACATTGCACTGCTCTGTAATGCAGCACAAAATAAAGGTATTTGGAACGTGGCTTTAGCATTTATAATTTCACAACACCGTGTTATATAACAGAAAAGCCAGATCTCATTGGATTTTCCCATTTAAAGATCCAAGAGTGCAATAGAGAGCAGAGGTTTAAGCACATGCATACAGTGATTTCACATCTTTTAAAACCTACAAGTAGTAAAGTCGTCTCAAAAATTTACAGGCAAATCATGTTGTTAAAAAAAGTATTTGTGATATGTACCTCACAAACATATATTTGTTATGCTCCATATTAAATCCATCTGGAGGATACAATAAACACTGGTTTTACTAAAAAAACATTTAAGCAAAAGGAAAGTCTGTTAAAAAGAAAGGGAGAAAACCTTGTGCAGAGAATGGAAAGGAGGTGCACTGTTGCTCTGCCAGTAAGTAATTAGAACCTCTTTGGCTGACTGTTTTTCTGCAGAGTAATATTCAATAATCCCTACACAGCATGAAATATTTGAATCAGATGGGAAAGCTCTTACTATAATCACTATTGTCAGGATGTTCTGCAAAAACAAGTTCCCTCTCCCCAGAGAGGAAAACAGATATTATTCCGGTAAATGCTACTAGACATGGTATTTTTTCTGTAAGTCACAAGAATTTCCATGTGAAAAGGCAGTCGTTGCAGCACAGGTCACAGAAGGACTGTTAATCAATAACTGGTTATTTTCCAATAACCAGTCTCAGAAGGCAGCAGCTTTAAAACTGAAAAACAAGCTTTCCTCAAGTGAAGAGCATGCCTCAGTTTTTATAAATATATTGTTATGCCATCTGGAGAAAAATTGTCACGAGCATATGTAGTGATAGGACAAGGGGGAATTGATTTCAAACTGAAGGAGGGTAGGTTTAGAGTAGATGTTAGAAAGGAATTCCACACTGTGATGGTGGGGAGACACTACAACAGGTTGCCCATGGACGCTGTAGATCCCATCTCTGGAAGAGCTAAGACCAGATTGGATGGGCCTCTTAGCAACCTGGCCTAATGGAAGGTGTCCCTACCCACAGCAGGGAGGTCAGAACTATATGATCTTTCGAATTCCTACTAACTGAAACCATTCTGTGATTCTCTTGACTTGTGTCATTCTCGCTCACTCCCAGCCTCCTAGCTCAGTGCGCTTCCACTACCTCAGTCCACCAAAGTGAGGTCAGGTTGGATATTCTGTGAAGAGAATTTGCTGAGGATGAAGATGGCAGAAGTCCTTCAAAAGTAACGAAATGCCTCCCCCTCTCCTCAGACACACATTACAACAGGTTTTATAACCACAGAGAAAAATTCAAGATCTTACTCTTCTTAAGGGTACTGGCTTCTCTTGACTTCAGAAGAGAAGTTACTTACAGAACACCCCATTTTATAAGCATGCAGTAACTCCACAATCCACTATGTTTTAAGAAATATCTGGGCTCACTTTAAGCATAAAACATGTTACCAACACCAGAAATGCAGAAGTGAACCTCTGCATGAAGTTGCTCCCTACCTTGTTTCCTTCTAAAACTATGTTAGCTTATATAATGTCAAGAGCAGAGGTCTGCTTATGTGACTCACTGGATGAAGTGTGTTAAATCACACTCCTTGGAGCCATGAAAGGGGCACACAAAAGTGAATGGAAGAGGGAGCATAACCCCTCTCCCTAACACAGTCTCTTTTCCTTCTGAAAGCTCCTGGGAACTCATCAGGTCAGGTTTACAAACCCATATTGCTGTTTCCCCTACTTAAAAAATAAAACAAAACAAAACCAACCACACCCCACACATCTCCCCCACAAAAAAAGCCAGGAACACAGAAGAGGCTAATGATATCTTAAAAGTATACCCTGCCCAAGAACTCTACTGAAAACTGGCTGGCAGACTTTGACATCAGCAAACCTTNTCTGTAAGTCACAAGAATTTCCATGTGAAAAGGCAGTCGTTGCAGCACAGGTCACAGAAGGACTGTTAATCAATAACTGGTTATTTTCCAATAACCAGTCTCAGAAGGCAGCAGCTTTAAAACTGAAAAACAAGCTTTCCTCAAGTGAAGAGCATGCCTCAGTTTTTATAAATNAAAAAAATCTCAGTTTAACCATCTGGGACTAGATTTTAGGGATAAGAACTTGTTACTGGCAATTATCCAGATATTTTTGAAAAGAAATCCTAGAACAAGTTTANATATATTGTTATGCCATCTGGAGAAAAATTGTCACGAGCATATGTAGTGATAGGACAAGGGGGAATTGATTTCAAACTGAAGGAGGGTAGGTTTAGAGTAGATGTTAGAAAGGAATTCCACACTGTGATGGTGGGGAGACACTACAACAGGTTGCCCATGGAAGCTGTAGATCCCATCTCTGGAAGAGCTAAGACCAGATTGGATGGGCCTCTTAGCAACCTGGCCTAATGGAAGGTGTCCCTACCCACACAGCAGGGAGGTCAGAACTATATGATCTTTCGAATTCCTACTAACTGAAACCATTCTGTGATTCTCTTGACTTGTGTCATTCTCGCTCACTCCCAGCCTCCTAGCTCAGTGCGCTTCCACTACCTCAGTCCACCAAAGTGAGGACAGGTTGGATATTCTGTGAAGAGAATTTGCTGAGGATGAAGATGGCAGAAGTCCTTCAAAAGTAACGAAATGCCTCCCCCTCTCCTCAGACACACATTACAACAGGTTTTATAACCACAGAGAAAAATTCAAGATCTTACTCTTCTTAAGGGTACTGGCTTCTCTTGACTTCAGAAGAGAAGTTACTTACAGAACACCCCATTTTATAAGCATGCAGTAACTCCACAATCCACTATGTTTTAAGAAATATCTGGGCTCACTTTAAGCATAAAACATGTTACCAACACCAGAAATGCAGAAGTGAACCTCTGCATGAAGTTGCTCCCTACCTTGTTTCCTTCTAAAACTATGTTAGCTTATATAATGTCAAGAGCAGAGGTCTGCTTATGTGACTCACTGGATGAAGTGTGTTAAATCACACTCCTTGGAGCCATGAAAGGGGCACACAAAAGTGAATGGAAGAGGGAGCATAACCCCTCTCCCTAACACAGACTCTTTTCCTTCTGAAAGCTCCTGGGAACTCATCAGGTCAGGTTTACAAACCCATATTGCTGTTTCCCCTACTTAAAAAATAAAACAAAACAAAACCAACCACACCCCACACATCTCCCCCACAAAAAAAGCCAGGAACACAGAAGAGGCTAATGATATCTTAAAAGTATACCCTGCCCAAGAACTCTACTGAAAACTGGCTGGCAGACTTTGACATCAGCAAACCTTTGTGCCTTGATGTATAGAAAAAACAAAAAGAAAACCCCAACAAAAACAAACAAACAAACAAACAAATCCAAACAAACAAAAAACCAAACCAAACAAAAAAAAAATCTCAGTTTAACCATCTGGGACTAGATTTTAGGGATAAGAACTTGTTACTGGCAATTATCCAGATATTTCTGAAAAGAAATCCTAGGACAAGTTTAAGAAAAGTCCACAATCCAAGCCTGGAGTACAAAGAAAGACTAAACAGCAGCACTTTCTCAAAGAGTAAGCTAAATCCTCATGGAGATTAGTTAAGAGTTCCCTTAAAGGAAATTGCTAGTAGCAGCAAAACACACTGAACTGTTTACAGTCAGGCAATAGAGGGTCTGTTTGCAGAGATAAAATGAGCAGAAATCACCTCTGCAAACCATGGGGTCAGGAGCCTTTTCAGAACTGCAACACAATTATCATGGAGATGCTGTCTTCACTTCTCAGGAAAGGAAGACCAAACCATCCTACTATCACCTTAAACATTTCAGTCCTGGAACATTGCTCATCGTGCAGATGCCACAAACATGTGAAATCTGACAGGAATTTTTAAAAAGCCTAACCAAAACAGGAGGCATCCACAAGCATCTCTGTGCTGTGTGTGAGCACCCCAGTCTGCACAGTAGTGCTTTGCATCAGCTACTGACTACAAAGATTGAAGTTGAACATACTGTAGTGAAAAGCCAGGCTGTGCTGCAGGCAACCTTCAGTGACACTGAGCATGTGAGGTATGGTTTAACTCTACCTAACTCACAGGGATGGTGAGGCTCATAGAAACTCCCTGGACACAAACCATGACAATTGTGTTTCCTAAAACTGACAATAATCAGGTAAAGAAAAATACTAGCAGATAAGTAGATCAAAACATTACAGCATAATTCAGAAAAACCCAAATTGGAAGTGTAAGAACATATCAAAACAGTGATAACCCAGGCACAACAAGCACAAACTACTTGATCTGCAGCCTGGTTTTATTGCCAATACCTCCCTCAGCAGCTGGTTGTTGCTGTCCTTTTCTGGTTTACAGATGGCAACTGCCATATGCTTTTTTCCTTACCTCTTATTTTGCAGTTCAGACTGCAAGGAAACACATCACTACCATTGTTAGGTGGCTAGTAAAGGTTGTGTTTAGAAAAACCCAACAAAACAAAACCTACATTTTCTTCCTTTGCTACAGGGAATGAGAGTGAGGTAAACATGTTTTCATTTTTCTAGTGAAAGGAGATGCACACCATAAGTGAAAGTGGCATTATCTAGAATTTGTATGGACCACATGTCCAAGATGGGATGTACATTCCTCAATGAAACCACTGCTACAATTAAGAAGAAATGATAGGCAAGAAGGTTCATCAGATTGTTTTCCACCACACTGCCACTCCTGCACTTTAAACTAGCGCAAACTCCACTGACATGACATCTCTGTCTTTAGAAACAGCTCAGATGTGTTTGGTGTGATTAGTGGTGTCTTAGCACACAAGCCAAAACTCAGGACTGTAATTTTACCAGTGCATTTAGTCAGCATGCAGGCAATGAGGCAATTGACTTTGAATAAAGGAAAAAAACCCAAAGCCAGAACTGGCTGTGTGAAAGAATTACTTCTTATGTCAAGGGCGGGTAACTGGATAAACCTGCATTTCCAAAACAGCTTTCAGAAAAGCTTCCTGAAGCAGAATTGAGAAACAAGATAGCTTTGTACACTAAGATACAACAGTATGAATCAAGTTCTGTCAGCACTTCTATAATACACCTTGCCTGTGCACGAGCTTAAAAAGAAGCTGAAAAAGATCAGGAATTCAAGAATGAAAAACCCCACCCAAGCTTCCTCAGCACATTTAACAAAATGTTCTAGAGTATCGTGAGATTTTAGGTCAAGGATCTTTCACTGGACTTTTAACTTGTCAGACTGTCTGCCTAAGATATCAGCACTACAATCGTATTCCCAGCAATCAAATCAGAACTCAGGCATCCTACAGAAAACTGAGTTTTGAAAGTGTTAGTTCCTCAATCCTTTTCCTTATTGCCTCCCAGGAGAAAGATGATAAAAAATTTTCCTAATTTTTTAGTGTCATTGACTATCCTCAGATCTTTCAGGGAGCATCCCTTTTCTTGATTAGGAAAGAGCACATTTTCAGCACAGCATACCATGCAATGGGAGATGGATATGGCACTATGCTGCAGCAAAGCTCTTGTGAAGACAAAATTCACCAGCTGGAGTATTTCTTGTAAGGGTGTGCTGTGGCACCAGCCTCATTCCATAGCCCTTCAATGCTAAACAAAAAGCCAGTGGCAGAGCACAGAAGAGATCTGTGAGCTGTTGTGCCTGGTGTGACATTGCAGAAGGAGACTTGGTCCCATGTCAGCTTCACATATAAGAAGACTCAGAAGAATGTTGACAGTGAAAATAAATCAATCAGTCAACCTCGGTGTGAAGGCCAATGAGGTATTACTGGAGGCTCAGACTGCAGTGATGTGAAACAGAAGAAATAAAGACTGATGAGCAGGTGGCCAGCAACCAAACCTAAACAAACTCTAAGTACATTGATTCCCTTCTGGGAACCCCAGTACCTTGACCATTTCTCCTGGCTTCTTGAGGGTTTTGGATAACTTTCAGAACAGGAGGCAGAGAGTCTGTTTGCCTAGGAGTTAAGTTGATTGTAGATCTGGCCTCTAACATACACTATTGAAGACCCCTTGCTGCGATCAGAGACCAGTTGAAAAACCACAAATGTGACTTCTACTGGGAAACTCCTGCTTTCCCTGAAGCCATCTCTACAGACACTACTACCAGAAAAGGAGGAGTGCTTCATCTAACTGAATTTTTATTCCTGTGTGATAGGCATCAACTGGAAGACCTCTATAATTTGGAATCTCTGCTACTTGCCACATTTTACATGTCAGCAGATACCTATGCTTGATTTGTTCAAACCCTTAATTCCAAACCCAGTTTCTTCTTGTTGACAACTGCACGGATAAACTGCATAAAAATGTGCAGAAATACAGCTAATTCCTGAGAAAACTATGTTTCCTCCAGAGAGCTGAAGAGCAAAACTAGGCTTCAACAGATCTGAAGTAACTGGATGAAAATCTATTTGTCCAGAATAAAACAGAACAAAAACTTCAACAGACAATAAAAAGCAATCTTGTAACACCACCCCATTGAAGGTAGAGAAGGTATTCATCTACTTCAAAACAACTCAGAGTTCCCCAGGAGAAAAACACAGAGTACAGCTACAGGTCTGTGCCAGTACTGACAAAGCAGTTCAGTTTTCCACTGGTACAGTCTGCTCCAAACCCCTTGTCTCCTCCACTTCAACAGGGACACAATTCTACTCTCTGGAGAAACCTGCATCCAGGTTAAGCTGCAGTGACCTGCCTTCTGGAACTTTGTTTACTCTAGCCATTATCAGCAAGTTAATCATTTAAAGGAGAAAGTGAAGCTAGCATTCAAGTGGTTCTCCTCTGAAACTGCCAGCATAAAATTTATGAAAATTTATACCATCTGCATGTTACCCCTAGTTATTCCTCCCTTGAATCTGACTAAGCAGTTAAGGCTACCTCTACACACTAAGATGGGGCTTGGGACAATTCAGTTATGGGTTTCATGGTTAGACCTAAATCAATGTGAGTTTTATGCAGAATTTAGCAAATGTGATTCCACTCTGCTGAAACAGAAAAATAATTTACTTCAAGCAGCAAGTTTTCGAAGTCCAAGTTTTAGAATACTCCCTGATTTAACTTCTGATATTTCATCTGCATTTTTATTTGTTTATTAAATATTGGCTCTTAGTGTCTCTTACATTCATTATACAAATCTGACCCATAGACATCAGTGCCCACTCTAACCATGCTTCAACTCAATGCATCTAAAACTCGTGAGGTTCAAGCAATGCTTGGCTGCAAAAACAATGCACTGTGAGATGCACCTTCAGTGACTGAAGGCAGTTCATTAAAACACAGCAAATTGCATCAATCATTGTGGCATTTGTTCTGGAATATTACTGTTGTGGTCTGAGGTTGGGTAGACTAGAATAATTAATACCATAGCATATCCCAGCAAACAAACAAAAAATCCCACATCCACAAATCACTTTNCTGAATCAGCTGATCCTGGTAATACATAGAGCTCCATCACCACTCATGGCCACAAGCAATGCTCTAGGCCAGTGCTCATTAATTTCTCTGGAGTTCAACATGACAAGCAAAAGCTTTTCCCTTAAAAATAAATTCAGACTGCTACGTACCTGGGTACAAAGCCAGCTTAGAGGGAGTGAACAGATACAGCAGTTTCTGAGCAAGCTTTGCAAACAGCAGCAAGAGCACTAAGACTCTTAACAAAACCACAATCACAAAAACGTCAGGTGATACAAGCGCAACATATTTATTTTAAAAACATGAGCTTAGCTATTGCCTCAATTTTTCACTGCAAAATAAAAACATGGTACTACCTAGGTGTGTGTCATGGGACACAGGAATCCATTTCTTCTTGCTGTCAACTTATTCCAAAATTGTGTTACTACATAAAGTCCTTGAAATAGTATTATTGGCATATTTTCAGGGAAAAGAATGCAACAAGACCTCAGAGAATTTCAGGATTCTTGGACAGATCTATCACTTTCCAGGTTTTTCTTTTTCCCCAGAAGAAATGGCCGTGAATCTACATTCCCTTTACACTTATTTTCCACACAGAATCATACATCAAATTCCAGGTTTTTAAAGTCATGACTTCTACAGAGGTAATAGTGAATACAGAAAAACTTCACTGCTTGCTGTCAATCTTTCATGAGTGGTGTTTCTTATACAAAAGCTTTCTTGAGAATTATCTCAAATAAACTGAACACATATCTTTTTGCAACTTCAACAAGCATCCCATCCTGCAAGTACAGTAGCCAAATGTTGCTTCCTATTCTCCCCAGGACAGTTCTGCTGAACACTGTGTTATCATTTAGACCTTGGATGAAATAACTGCACTTACTTAACAAAAGCTATTTTGCAAAATTCAGTCTTTCCTTAGAAGGGGTTATCCTAGTTCACATGCCAAGTTCAACTGAATGCACCTTAACAAATAACTTAAACTTTCAAAACTATCAACATCACACTTTTTTTTTTTACTTTTGGCATCAATGCACTCAATGTCAAGTATGCTCCCTGAGCACATGAATAGACCACAGGCTGTTTCCCCCCAAAAAAGCAGTCACCAAAAGAACTGCACAAAATCCTCCAGAATCAGCAGTAGACGCCTCTTCTCATGGGGCTGAGCTAGAAGTGTAAGATGATTCCCACCCAGCACAGATAAGCACTGCCAGTAATCCCAGCACACACTTTGATGAACAGGCTGTGTTACAATACAAGCCAAGTCCTCAGACCTTGGACTTTCACTCTGAAAGCCAGAGGGACTGAACAAATCAGATTTTCTCTACTGGTCTGTAGACACATTCCCTGCTATCCCCCAGACTTCCAGCATAGTCTCTTTCCTTTACTGCTTATAAATTTCTTCGTGTTAGCATCTCTTTGTCATGGTTACGAATAGGATGCTACCTGGCACCTACAGCTATGAATGGGGACTCTCTACAAACAGAGGCAGCAGTTTCCTGAAAAAAACACCAGTTCATTTTTTCTCCCCAACAGCTACACTGTAAACAAGGAATGTAGGGCTTTTTAAAGAATGTACCTCCCAGACTCTTTGAGAGGCATTTCAAAAGACCTCATTGCAATCTACAACTGCCTTGTGAGGGGAAG
>WBNQ01006631.1:9212-19583 GCA_013401375.1 Spizella passerina | reverse complement strand
CAATGCTGAGAGTGATGCCATAAATATTTTGCTTTAATTAAAGGTTTATTAATTTAATTGCCTGTAAATCAGACTGAAATGGGGATGGCCACCTGTTTTCTTGAGCATAAACTGGAAAAACAAAACAGACTGGTGAATGGGAACTGATTTTTAACTAATCAATTAATTAATCAATTAATTTTTAATTAATCAATTTTTATCATTGATTTTCACATCAATGTTGCTTTCCAGGAGGGTCACGAGCAGCTCCTAAAAATGATGGAAGAGAGAATGATGGATGTGGAGCAGAAATTAAGGCTTGTGAAGAGGCTTCTCCAAGATAAAGTCAATCAGCTGAAAGAACAAGTAAGTGTTCTTAGATTTAATCAAACCTTCCCCATTCCTTCTGTAAATCCCTAAAAGAGCAAAAGCTGCCAAGCTGTTGTTCAGAATAAAGTTAAAAGTGGTTTTATTTAATTTTATTCTGAGCTCAACTACAGCATATTTGTCCAAAATTCATAAAACTCTAAACTGGGGACTAAATCCACTACTCATTAATTTCCTAAATCAAGAAACAAAAATCAAATTTCAGCTGAGGATGCTAATTGAAAAAGTTGCTTAGAAAAGGAGGAAAAAATGATTTCCTGAGGAGAAAATATTGATTTCTTTGAGGCCTCCTGCCCCAAATTCATCCTTTGTTTGATGTGGTTTTGGGGTTTTTGGAAGCATCTCTGTGGGATCACTGGGCTTGTGGATTCTTTTGTGCACTAAATTTATCCTTAGAGGATAAATGGTGTAAAAGAGAATTCACCTGACAGGAATTAATTCAATTTGAATCCCTCTATTACCAATCCCATCTCCTTAAAAATCTTTCCAATCTCAAAACTTCCACAGCATCTCTAAAGACCCTGGGTTTTTAACGAGAGAAGTGGGGTCTTACTTTGATATTTAAATTATAATTAACACATTCCTCTACTTCCCCACCTCCTCTGGGGTTTTTCTTTGCCTTTTGCTGAGTCCCTTGGCCCATTCCCACCCCAGCTTTCCAAGAACACCAAGGGTCACCAACCCCATCTCTTTAAAAAACCTTTCCAGTCTCAAAAATTTCTGAGCATCTCTAAAGACCCTGGGTTTTTAATGAGAGGAGTGGGGTTTTACTTTGATTTTTGAACTATAATTGACACATTCACCTACTTCCCACCTTTTTTGGGGTTTTTCTTTGCCTTTTGCTGAGTGCCTTGTCCCATTCCCAGCTTTCCAAGAACACCAAGGCAGATGCCATGGTCAAGGATCTCTACGTGGAGAACGCGCAGCTGCTGAAGGCTCTGGAGGTGACAGAGCAGAGGCAGAAAACTGCAGAGAGGAAAAATTATTTACTGGAAGAGAAAATTGCCAACCTCAACAGAATAGTGAAGAATTTGGCGTCTCCCTCCTTCAGCCCAGAGATCAGGTCATAGCAAAGCTGCTGTGTGTCACAGCCCCTGCACTTTACTGAAATGGGAATATTTCAGCTTCTCACTGCGTTGCCTTTTTTTACTGAATGAGTTTTGGTTACAAATGCCTCCCCAGAGAGCACAGAGCTGATTCCCAAAATGGACACTACCAAAGGAGAATTTTGTTGGTTCCCAAATTGGTTTTTTGCTAAGTTTTGCCTAAAAATAATCATCACTATGTAAAAAACCCACAAATTTATGTTTTTCTAGGTTAATCTACTTTGATGCCTTGGCTTTCATTTAAAATCCAAATTCTGAATTTCCTGTACTGGATCATCTAGATTGAAGCAAAGGCCTAAAGAAAACTCAAATTGTTGAACTGAAAATTTAATATTTTCAGGTTTCTAAAATAGCTCCAAACCTAGAAATGCTGATAGGTCAGTCTTCAACACTCAGCAAAAATGTAATTGAAGGCAAGACTTTGCTGCTATGGGCTGTGTCCTGTGAACTCATTCTGGTTTCTCTAAAGCAATTATTCATCTGGTTTCTCTGAAGCAATTATTCATTAGGCTTCTGAGTTGTTCTTCATGGCTGTTTCTCTGCAGAGCTCAGAAAAAAAGAGGTTTATTTAAAATACAGAGCTAGACTACTGCCTCCAACTAAGTGTGACAATATTTCATCTGAAGGAATTTCCCAACTAGCAAATAAAGACAATTATTTCCCTTTTTTTTAAGCTGTGCTGCCAGACAACTCTGAACTGTGGAGGCCTTACTGGTTTTGTAAATGGAAATAAGTTAAACCAAGGAAGAGTCACTCAGCAGAAGCAGAGCTGGGAGCTTTGTTTATGTGATTTGTACATTCAGTAAAGCAGTGCATTTATTAAACTGCTGGCAGAAGGATGAGGAGGGGCACTGGGATGGTTTTGTCAGTGGGATCCTGGTGTTGGAACCCTCCTGAGCATGGAGCTTTGCCAGGAATGCAGCATTTGCTCTGACCTGAGGAATCATTTGGAAAAATCTTGTCTTTTGTGTTAATCCTAGTGCAGAATCTGTCATTAGCTGTGAAGAAACACATTCAGTGTAATCATGAAGAACTCAGGGAGCAGCAGCCTAAATCAGCTGTAAATGTGGGTATAAATGTCAGCAGAGGGAGGTAAACACCCCTGAGGGAAAGCAGGACAAAACAAATTGGATTTGGGTGAGAATTTCCTTGGTGCTCCCTACCCAGGTTGCAGAGGAGCACCGAGGTTTGGGATGAGTGGAAAAATGAAATTTTTTTGGGAACACCTTCAAGGCAGAAGGATTTGCCAGAGGAGCAGCTGGGTAAGAGCCTGCCTGCTCAAGGGGTGTGTGTTATCCTGCCCTGCCTCCCCAGACCAGTCAGACACAGTTAAACATTGGAAATAAACTGGGAAATAATTCTGGAGTACTTGAAACTGCACCTCTTTAAATGCAAGATTCCCAATCTTCCCAAGGTGTGGAAAGGGTGTTTTGTCTCAGAGACCACTGGCCAGCTGATCATTGTGTCAGGAGCCAAAATTCCTCCAGAAACTGGGGTAAAATTGCTACAAGCTGTGGAGGAGCAGATGGAAAATGAGATTTGCTGTGTACTGATGTGGCTGAGAGGATGTTCCCTGTGTCTCTGGGGTTACTTACCCAAACACACAAGGAGTGACTTTTTCCTCCTCCTTTTCCTCCTCTATTGCTTTGTGCAGGCAACAAAGTGGAAACAGAAATAGAATCATGGAAGACCAACATGTTGGAGTCCTCATAAATGATTTCACTGCTGTGCTCTTCTAATTGCACGTAGTGGAGATTTCTCCAAGTCATCCCAAATTCAAGGATTTACAGATTTTTTCAGAGGCTGCAAAAATATTTTCACAAACTGGAAGTGTCTTAAATTGATAGAAAGCTGAGGGTTTGAAAAGCTGAAGTAGTGATTTATTGGTGTTTTCATCACCAAGAGGTCTGAGTTACATGATAATAAATCTCTGTGTGGGTACCAGGGCTGTGTGTTGGCAGAGTGGGAACTGAGCACACCCTAAACCCATGCTCTGGAAATCAGCAAAGTTCCACAATAATTCCAGGAAACAAAAGAAATACGGTTCAGAACTGTATTTGGGAAAAAAAAATTATCTAGTACATTTTAAGACTACTTCATACCTTGACCTTGATTTATTTGTGTCTGTGACCAAAGTCTGAAAGGAAGGAATGAATATTTCACTTAAATTATTGTGCAATTATTTTCATGTTGCTCAATTTAAAGGCTGGACTATTTCACTAATTCTTTTAATCTCCTGGTAGTTACCAGGCTGTTATAAACCAAACACAGACATTGCTAGAGCA
The DNA here is from genome assembly GCA_013401375.1 of Spizella passerina. NCBI lineage: Eukaryota > Metazoa > Chordata > Aves > Passeriformes > Passerellidae > Spizella > Spizella passerina. Next base: position 15,826 of record WBNQ01006631.1, on the reverse strand, counting down.
CAGCAGCAAAAAGGGAGAAGCAGAAATAGGGAAAAGGNAGCAATTATTCATCTGGTTTCTCTGAAGCAATTATTCATTAGGCTTCTGAGTTGTTCTTCATGGCTGTTTCTCTGCAGAGCTCAGAAAAAAAGAGGTTTATTTAAAATACAGAGCTAGACTACTGCCTCCAACTAAGTGTGACAATATTTCATCTGAAGGAATTTCCCAACTAGCAAATAAAGACAATTATTTCCCTTTTTTTTAAGCTGTGCTGCCAGACAACTCTGAACTGTGGAGGCCTTACTGGTTTTGTAAATGGAAATAAGTTAAACCAAGGAAGAGTCACTCAGCAGAAGCAGAGCTGGGAGCTTTGTTTATGTGATTTGTACATTCAGTAAAGCAGTGCATTTATTAAACTGCTGGCAGAAGGATGAGGAGGGGCACTGGGATGGTTTTGTCAGTGGGATCCTGGTGTTGGAACCCTCCTGAGCATGGAGCTTTGCCAGGAATGCAGCATTTGCTCTGACCTGAGGAATCATTTGGAAAAATCTTGTCTTTTGTGTTAATCCTAGTGCAGAATCTGTCATTAGCTGTGAAGAAACACATTCAGTGTAATCATGAAGAACTCAGGGAGCAGCAGCCTAAATCAGCTGTAAATGTGGGTATAAATGTCAGCAGAGGGAGGTAAACACCCCTGAGGGAAAGCAGGACAAAACAAATTGGATTTGGGTGAGTATTTCCTTGGTGCTCCCTACCCAGGTTGCAGAGGAGCACCGAGGTTTGGGATGAGTGGAAAAATGAAATTTTTTTGGGAACACCTTCAAGGCAGAAGGATTTGCCAGAGGAGCAGCTGGGTAAGAGCCTGCCTGCTCAAGGGGTGTGTGTTATCCTGCCCTGCCTCCCCAGACCAGTCAGACACAGTTAAACATTGGAAATAAACTGGGAAATAATTCTGGAGTACTTGAAACTGCACCTCTTTAAATGCAAGATTCCCAATCTTCCCAAGGTGTGGAAAGGGTGTTTTGTCTCAGAGACCACTGGCCAGCTGATCATTGTGTCAGGAGCCAAAATTCCTCCAGAAACTGGGGTAAAATTGCTACAAGCTGTGGAGGAGCAGATGGAAAATGAGATTTGCTGTGTACTGATGTGGCTGAGAGGATGTTCCCTGTGTCTCTGGGGTTACTTACCCAAACACACAAGGAGTGACTTTTTCCTCCTCCTTTTCCTCCTCTATTGCTTTGTGCAGGCAACAAAGTGGAAACAGAAATAGAATCATGGAAGACCAACATGTTGGAGTCCTCATAAATGATTTCACTGCTGTGCTCTTCTAATTGCACGTAGTGGAGATTTCTCCAAGTCATCCCAAATTCAAGGATTTACAGATTTTTTCAGAGGCTGCAAAAATATTTTCACAAACTGGAAGTGTCTTAAATTGATAGAAAGCTGAGGGTTTGAAAAGCTGAGGTAGTGATTTATTGGTGTTTTCATCACCAAGTGGTCTCAGTTGCATGATAATAAATCTCTGTGTGGGTACCAGGGCTGTGTGTTGGCAAAGTGAGAACTCAGCACACCCTAAACCCATGCTCTGGAAATCAGCAAAGTTCCAAAATAATTCCAGGAAACAAAAGAAATACGGTTCAGAACTGTATTTGGGAAAAAAAAATTATCTAGTACATTTTAAGACTACTTCATACCTTGACCTTGATTTATTTGTGTCTGTGACCAAAGTCTGAAAGGAAGGAATGAATATTTCACTTAAATTATTGTGCAATTATTTTCATGTTGCTCAATTTAAAGGCTGGACTATTTCACTAATTCTTTTAATCTCCTGGTAGTTACCAGGCTTTTATAAACCAAACACAGACATTGCTAGAGCACAGCAGCAAAAAGGGAGAAGCAGAAATAGGGAAAAGGGACTTTTGGTTTTTTTCCCCTTTCTCCCCTATCCTACTTTGCTGTACTTTCATTAAACTTCAGAAAAAAACAACTTAACTACAGGAGGGAGGAGGAGGAAAACATGCTGTTGGTAAAAACTCCAATTTCACAGGAAGATTTGTGTGGGTTAATTCTCAGAAGTGCCTTTTGCCTTCCTGTACTGTAGTGGCTGGGGTGCCACAGGACAATTCAGGACAATTCAGGACAATCCCTTCCCAAAAGGAGGGAAAGGCAGAGCTGCTCCCACACGGGTGGCACGTTGCTCCTGAGTTCAGTGTGTCAGCTCAGAAGAGAAGCAGCTCTCTTACCAAGTCCAGGCTACTGAAAATAAGCATAGAAACACATAATTTATTATGCATTAGGGGTGTTTTGTGCATGAATGTGTCTCCTATGCAGAATAGGCAATAAAACCAAAGTATTTAATGTTATTGTTGCTGTCAAAAATCACTGAACTTTTAGGCCTTGTTCCTAAACAGGTCCTGCCATGTCAGATATGAGCTACTTCATTACCAGAAGGTGTTTTAAATGTTTTCAGCTCTTAGTTTATGAATCACTGTGAAAATAAAGGCACATGGACATTTCAGGTTGGGGGTTCTGGAAGGGGACAGACCCCAGGTTAAACAGAGGTGTACAAAATTCACGCAGCTCAAGTGCTGCTTGTCAGTTTAGAATGATTTAAAAGTCTACATTGTGGCACATGCTCCAAGTGGGACTTTAAACACAAGGAAAAATGGAGTTGTTTGAATTCTGCTTGGGGAAAGAAACAGGATATTAACATTTTTTATTTTAGCCAGGTTATATGTTAGGTAAAGCAGGGGGGAACAGTCTGGATTGATCAAGAGTAAAATCCTTTTGTTTACTTCCAGCAAATGCCATCCCTGACACTCAGGTTTCCCATCATTTACCTGTCCAATCTCTGTTCAGTGTCATTTCATGACAAACAACTTGTGTATAAAGGAAAACAAATGTATATTATTTTTTTTTCTATTGAGTTTGTTTTGTTCTGGTGTAATATATTTTCCTTAGAACATCATGTAAAGCTGAGAGATGAAGCAACTGATACATTATTTATAACGAGCATAAAAAATACATTAATGTACAATGCATACTTGTGTCTTTTGGGTTTTGTCCAACATGAAAAATCAGAATAATTTGGGTTGGGAGGCACCTAAATTCCATCCTGCTGTGGCAGGGACACCTTCCACTGTCCCAGGTTGTTCCAAGTCCTGTCCAGCCTGGCCTTGGATGCTTCCAGGGATCCAGGGGCAGCCACAGCTTCTCTTCCCATGGATGTTGTAAATACTTCAAGTAGTATCAAAGGCATACACAATAATAAAAGGATGGTTTGACAGCTCTGAAAAAGTAGCTTCTTGCATTCTAAAAGTATGAAATTGAAGTGTAAAAACCTCGTAAGTGGTGAACACACTTTGGTTTATGTTCAGCTGAAGTTGCATCCCTACTTTTCACCTTTATATTGAAATGTTGAGGGAAATATTGAGTGTTTGTTGCAAGCTTTTCACAAAATCAAGGGGTGGGAAAAGCTGGAGGGGACCACAGTGGGTCCCTGCTCTGTCCTCCCTGGTCAAGCACTGCTGTGTCCAGCTCTGGGCCCTTCATGACAAGAAACACTGAGGGGCTGGAGCGTGAAGGGAACAGAGCTGGGGAAGGGAATGGAGCCCCAGGAGAGGCTGAGGGAGCTGGGAAGGAGCTGGAGAATCCCTGAGGAGCCGGGCAGGGGCTGCAGCATCCCTGAGGAGCCGGGCAGGGGCTGCAGAATCCCTGAGGAGCCGGGCAGGGGCTGCAGAATCCCTGAGGAGCTGGGCAGGGGCTGCAGAATCCCTGAGGAGCCGGGCAGGGGCTGCAGAATCCCTGAGGGAGCCGGGCAGGGGCTGCGGAATCCCTGAGGAGCCGGGCAGGGGCTCAGCCTGGAGCAAAGGAGGCTCAGGGGCCCTTGTGGCTCTGCACAAGCAGGGGACAGCCGGGAGGTTCAGGCTCTGCTCCCATGGAACAGGACAAGAAGGAACAGCCTCAGGGGAGGTTTAAATGGGATATTTGAGAAAATTTCTCCACGGAAAACGTTGCCAGGAGCGCCCATCCATGGAGGTGCCCAAGGAAGGCCTGGAGGTGGCACTCAGTGTTCTGGGCTGGGTGATGAGGTGGGCATCGGGCACAGCTGGGACTCGCTGGTCTCGGAGGTCTTTTCCAACCTCAACGATTCAACGGTTGTGTCACTGTGGGGTTCTGTCACTGTCATTCCGGGGTTTCTGTTATTCTGGGGTTTCGCTCAATCCAGGGTTTCTGTTCCTCGGGGGTTGCTGTCCTGGCGGGCTCCCGCCGCTCCGTGAGGGGCCGCGCCCTCCCCGCCGCGCGGGGGCGCTGTGGCCGCGCCCCCTCCCCTGCGCTGCCCCGCGGCCGTCCCGGAGGGCGGCGGCCGCCGCCTTCCCACAACGCCCCGCGCGCCCGCCGCGTCCCCTCAGCGACTCGCGGCCCGGTCCCGGTCCCGATCCCGATCCCGATCCCAACCCCGCTCCTGGTCCCGGCCCGGCCCCCGGCGGCGGCCGGACCCCCCCTCCCCGCCCTGCGGAGCGGGGAGCGGCGCCGGGCATGCGGGCGGTGGCAGCGGGCCGGGAGGTGGGATGCTGTCGCGGAAGAAGACGCGGACGGAGCTCTCCAAGCCGGGCGAGGTGCAGGGGAAGTACGTGAAGAAGGAGACGAGCCCGCTGCTGCGGAGTGAGTGTCGGGGGGAGCGGGGGCCGCCGGCTCGGGGGGCCGATCCCGAGGCCTTTGTGTGCGGCCGCTGCGGGTCCGGCGGGCCCTGGAGCTGCGCGGCCTTGGCGGGGTGAGGGGCGTGAGGGGGAGGTATGCCTGTGGGTGTGTGTAAGGGTTATTTCTCCCTGAAAATATGTGCTTGATGCAGTTATGATCCCTGGGAGGTGACGGAGGGAAGTTAAAACTGAAAGGAAAGCCGAGTTTCAAAGGGAGCCCTGCACGCCTTGTTCCAGCGGGCGTTCAGCGTGCCCGAACTTGGTGGGTTTTGTGGGTTTTATGATTTTCCCGGTGCCCGGTTCCTCAGTTCCAGCAGGCCGGGGTTCAGGCGGTGTGCACTGATTTTAAATGAAGCCAGGAGCTCCAGGGTGAGGCTGGCCGGGGCTCGGAGCAGCCGGGCGCGGGGAAGGAGGGAAGGGTCCCTGCGGCCCGCGGGAGCTTCGGGGCCGCGGGTCCGTGGATCCCCGAGCCCGCTCCTTCCAGAGCCGCGCTTGTTTTCCCCATCCGAGCACTGTGGGATGAGATAACTGTCCCGCCAGGCAGTTGCATAAAATCCCTGCATAAAAAATGCTCCAGGTCCCATCCGTGACTCAACCTGGTGAGGTCACCTGGGCTGCAGGGATCTTCCCGTGGTTCTGATGCCGCAGCCCTGTGTTCCTAGGGCTGGGCACATCAACGCAAACGCACGCTGAGAGTGTGCTTGGGTTTGGGTTTGTTGGTCTTAGAAGACAACCCGAGACTGAAATGGGTTTGTTTACTCAATAAATAAATAAATAAATTTGTTACTGACATTTTCTGGGCTGCACCAGATTTTAACCGTAAGTTGTGAGGGTTTATTAATAAAAGGTAATTAATAATAGGAATGACCTCGTTCTAAGCGAAAGTTACAATCTGTATTAATTTATCTGGAGGGAAACTACTTATTTCTATCATGTTGAAAGTAAAAGTAGGGAGAAGAGGAATGTTTCACATACTGGAGGGAGGCAGTGAAATTCTAAAGGAGAAAGTGAAATATCTCCCTGATAATTCGAGGACTTAATGCATATGGAACAACATCGTTTTTTCTGGCTGAACTTTGTGCCTTTGGGAATAGTGGGGGCAGTGTGAATTCTGTTTCTATCTTGGATTCCTGTGGGCATTACCATCTTGTCATTCCCAGTTTGTAAGGACACCATTCCCAAAGAAGCAGTAGCCAAGTTATGTGGATTTTCTTGACCCTTCTCACAGAGAAACACGAACCCTGACTGATTTAGCCACAGCACAGTGTGGGTAGTTTGGGCTTTTTTCTCCTTGTGTGGTTTTTTTGATGGGTTTGGGGTTAGTTTGTGTATCACAGCTGCAGTTTTGCTCAGTGGTGTGCTGGTTTCTGCTGCACCTGGACATTGTGCAGCTTTACCACCACATTTACACAGGCATTACACAGAATCCCAGAATGATGAGGTTGGAAGAGATCTCTGAGAGCATCGAGTCCAACCTGTGCCCTCACACCTCACCCAGACTACAGCACCAAATCTTTTTTAAACACATCCAGAGATGGTGATTCCACCACCTCCCTGGGAAGAGCATTCCAGTGCTTTATTATTCTTCTGGTGAAAAATTTCTTCCTGATATCCAACCTGTGCCTTCCCTGATGTAGCTGGAGGCTGCGTCCTCTGGGTCTGTCAGAGATCAACCCCACCTGGCTGCAGCCTCCCAAAAAACGCCAATCACTTGTTTTTAAAATTTTAGACGTTTAATAGTAATAAAATGGTTATAAAAATAGTAACGCAATTAAAGTAAGAATAATTTGGACAATTTGGATTAGGACAATATGAGACAATAAATACAAAGAGTTACAGACAGTCTGGGCACCTTTTCTGGGCAAAATAAGCCCAAAAAAGGACCCCCGTTAACAGAGGATTAACCCTTAAAAACAACAGCCTGTTGCATATTCA
>WBNQ01006630.1:0-23960 GCA_013401375.1 Spizella passerina | reverse complement strand
AAAAAAAAAAAGAAGTGTTAATGAAAAAGGGATAGGAAATTTCAGATTACAAGGATTCCTCAAATATTATAAAAGAGGAAACTCAAATTAAAATGCTTCTGCCTCTATTTCTATTATTAGCTCTTCAGTCTCTTTCTTTTCCACTCCATCACTATGAGTTTTCAGGTTATTTTTGTAATGAATTAAATAATCTCTTTATAGCAGTTTGCAGTCTCAACAATAGCATTGGGGAAATCCTGTGGACTTAACAGGTAAGCAGTGAATTTTGTGTCTTGAAAACCTAATATTGTCCACTATGTGAGTGTCAACGACTGGTTTAGTTACACAACTTTCAGTTAGTAAGAAGTGGAAATATCTGTCTATATCTATCCCATTGTAACACTCTGTTTTCTGCATATCTTTTGTACTTTTAATACAATAAACAAATGTACTTCCATCTCTCTACACAACAGAAGACTCTTCTACTCTGCCCCAGCAATACTAGAATTAGCAAAATGCCTAATTTTAGGCATTTAATTACTAAAGAGTCCCCATCTAAGGTGACAATCTAGTAATCTTTTAGATACTATTGACAGAATGGAAGGTAGCCCTGTCATCTGAAAACAGACAGATGAATCAGCTAACTTCTGATTTAGAAGTAGATCTATCTCTTAGTTAATTAAATAGAGAGATACAGAGATAGCTTAGATGCATCCTATGTGAGGCAGATGACACCAAGCTGAATGAGGTAGTTGATACCTTAGAGGGAAGAGATGCCATCCAGGTGCACAGTGATAGGCTTGAGAGGTGGCCCATGTGAACCTCATGAAGTTCAACAAAGACAAGTGTAAGAAACTGCACCTGTTTTGGGGCAAACCCAAACACAAATTAAGACTGGGAAATAAGTGGGTTGAGAGAAGCTCTGAAGAGGACTTGGGGTTTTGATGGGCACAAAACTGAATATGACCTGTAAACGAGCACTCACAGCCCAGAAAACCAGTTGTGTCCTGGGCTGTATCCACAGCAGTGTGGGCAGCAGGGCCAGGGAGGGGACTCTGCCCCTCTGCTCTGGGGAGACCCCACCTGGAGCAGTCTCTTAATTCAGCTCTGGTGCCTCTGGCTTGGAAAGGACATGGAGAAAAGGATATCTGTTGGAGTGAGTACAGAGGAGAGCCACCAAGCTGACCAGAAGACTGGAATGCCTGTCCTGTGAGGAATGGCTAACAGAGCTGGAATTCAGCCCAGAGAACAAAAGGCTCCATGGAGGCCTTTTAGTAACTTCCCAGTTCCTGAAGGAACTGGAAAGTCACTATAAGGTGGCTTACAAGAGAGCTGGGGGGCCTTCTGACCAGAGCATGTAGTAGGTAGGACAAGGGGGAGTGGTTGGTGTAGATTAGACGTTAGGAAGAAATTCTTTACTGTGAGGGTGGTGAGGCACTGGAACAGGCTGCCCAGAGAAGCTGTGGATGGCACATCCTGGCAGTGTTGGGCCAGGCTGGCTGTGGTTCTGAGCAACTTGAACTATGGAAAAGAATTCCTGCCCGTGGCAGGGGCTTTGGTAAAGAATTATCTGTAAGGTTCTTTTCAACTCATGCTATGATTCTATGTCTCTGTTGTATGTATCTAGACTTGGGTGAGGAGATTATTATTCCTCAATATTTACAATTTGTTTTTTCTTGTTTTCAATGCAATTTGCTTACACGAATCAAGAAAGTTCATTTAGTTCAAAGTTCATTTTGTTCCACCTTAGAGATTTCCATAGCCTCATATACTGCACCAGTTTCATGTAAATCAGAGTTGTACTAAAAATATAATGTGATTTTAGCTTTGTGACATCACACTTGAACACAAAGTACAGGAAGGCTACTTTTATTGAAAAAACTGAGAAAATGCTCATGAATTTGATAAATACTGTCTCCTTGGAGTGTATAATGCACCAATGTCTTGTAAAAGACACTTTTCCCCTAATTTTCTTTTGGTTTTGTGCAAGGCTTGGTGGTTCAAATATCATACACAAGACTACAAAGGAACAGAGAAATGTGATAATGGCGTGTGGAAAAAAATGCATAGTTTTCAAATAACATGGGGAAGTGTTGTGAATCCCTGCAACAGTTGGATATTAAAGCTCTGGCATAAGCATATCCATGAGAACTAGTTATTTTCTGAATTGTTCTCAGAAACAGCACTATCGCTTTCTGGATAAAGATGATTGTTGTGGGTCTATATGTTGGAGATAAAACAGGAAACAAAAAAAACTGTACCTTTTGGCTAGAATGTAGACAGGAAGGAATTAAATGAGCTAGCCAGTGCTTCAAATAAACCATCACAGAATCCAAGAGATGATGTACTATTATAAAATATTGTCTAGGCAACACTGATGGCCCCTTTAGGCTACTCAGAAAGAGAGATGGGTTGAGGAGTTTGGAGAGGGCTCAAGATTTATTCTTTTCTCATTGATATTCTGCTCCTACTTCTTGTGGGGTGTTTACATTTATTGCATTTTAAATGCTGAAAGGCTGAAGACTGGATCCTTTCTGAAAAGATATTGTGCTCTGACAGGCATCTGCTGCCTGCTGCTTGGTCTTGCCTACAATGCAGTGCAAGCTTAGAAGAAACACCAGGAACTTTGCTAGTTTCACCTTGTCTTGCCTTCTGAGGTTGCATTGAGCTCCTCATGCAGGTATAGAAAAGGTTGTGAGAAAATACAGCTTGACAATCCCACTACATTTTTGTGAGTTACTTTGTCACGTTTTTTGGGCAAATGCCTGCTTTGTCACGTTTTTTGGGCAAATGCCTGAGAGGCCCTGCAGCAAAGCACAAGCAACAGAGAATAGACAAGTGATCTTTGTATCTGCAGGGTAAGACTGGTTTTGGGGTTTTTTATAGTCAGTGGAGCAGAGGGACTTGTTTGTTATCTATTTTGTGTTTGTAGAAGCAGAAAATTAATTCCTTTTTCTTCTTCTCTCTAGTTTAAGCCTCGAGGTTAGTCTAAATAGTGGTTCCCAATCAATTAAAATAAGGCAATTTCATTAATTGTATGACTTCACTTTATCCACTGGAGAGACTTCGGCAATTGATTAGACACTTTCTGTACAACTGTACAAACTCTGTTACAACTCAAGCCCAGTCATACAAATGATGGACAAACAAAACCTACATGGGAATTCTGAAAGCCCCTCTTGTGTAGGGAAGAGATGGAATACGAATCATCTTGATAGCTGAGAGAAGTGTACCGGTTACTTAATTAACAGAAAATAATCTAAAAAGTGAATGCTGTGTGGGTGATACCAAACTGTGGCTTGGATGCTCTCCCTGTTTTGGCTTCTCTTACTCAGTGAGGGGATGGAAACATAAAGCTGGGAACCTGGAACTTTCCATGCTCATATTACCAGTGGTGCTTGTTCAGTAGCAAGCCTAGAGAGTATAGAACAGTCCACTTAATGAGGGCATGATGTATGCTGAATAAAAAAGGCTTCTTTCTTTCCAGCTTGAACATCAAGGCTAGAGAACTCAAGGCACATGTGTTTTTGATTGAAGTCCCTGGCTCAGCTCTTACCAGGGATCAGGGACATGGTGCAGTATTATTATTAGATGATAATTATTGCAAGATTTTTAATGAAGCTCTTGATCTTTACATAACTGGTGGAGAGAAAAAAACAAACAACATGAGCTCAGAATGGAGGGATAGGGATCTGGATGCAACATCCAAAGCAACAGGCCAAAATCAAGATATTCAAGGGTCATCTTATTTCAGCTGAAGCATTTGAGTACACCAATCACTCTTGCATTGTTTTTTTTGTGTCCATTGTCTAGCCTTTTTGATCCATTCAAAAGTCTCACAAATTATCTTTCTGCAATTAGGTCAAACACATATTTGCTTCAAGCTTGTAGAGCCATGGACTTGCTTTAGTGTCTTAGTATTGTTCCTTCAGTAAGGACCACTGGGAATAGGTCCCAACATCTGTGAACTTTGTTGCTAATCTCTGTCACGGGTGGCAGATAATTCTTCTCAGTACAACAAATAAGCACAGAAGGGGTGGCCTCTAAATCCATGGACAGCAAGATGAACAACTGGGTACAAGACTGACAGTAACTGAATGTTCAATAGTACAGAAAGTCCAGTTGGTGCCCAAACCTCACACAGATTTGTGGTAATTGAAACACAAATATCTGGGTGAGAAATTGTCATGACAGAGGTTAATGGCGCATCAATGAACCAGAATTCATTGCTTCAGTGACTGCTGCAAACCTGAAAGATCTGTTTGTAATTTAAAGCTCATATTCTAATATAATTTGTTGTAAAACTTTGGTTGTTTCATGCTGACTGCACTGGTTATTTGAATCTCTGAATATTATTTTCACTGTAATGAAGTCCCTAAAAAAGGGTACATTGGAAGATTCTGAAGTTTCATTTAGTGTTTCTGTGATTCCCTCCCAACACAACTTGGCTGTAATGTTTTGTCCTTACTAAACAACGTATGTTTCCATAAAAGAAAAGAAATTTGAAAAGTGAGCAGAATGATAGATTCTGTTTGGAGTGGAAAGGACCTTAAAAATCATCTAGCTCCAAATCCCCATGGGCAGGGAAACCTTTCGCAAGACCAGGTTGCTCAGAGCCCAGTCCAACCTGAACTTGGAACCTGCAGCAGTGGGGCATCCAAAACTTCTCTGGGAAAGCTGTGCCAGGGTCTCACCACCCTCATAGCAAAGAATTTCTTTTTAATACCTAATCTAAATCTACTTTCAGTTTGAGGCCATTTCCCTTAGTCCTTTCACTACATGCTCTTGTAAACAATCTCCATGTTTCTTGTACACTCCCTTCATGTACTTGGAAGACTGCAGTTAGGTCATTCCAAACCCTTTTCTTCTCCTGGCTGAACAATGCCAATTCTCTCAGTCTTCCCTCATACAAGAGGTACTCCATCCCTCTGATCAACTTGGTGGTCCTTTCTGGACTCTCTCCAACAGGTCCGTGTCCTTCCTGTGCTGGGATCCCAGAGCTGATGCAGCCCTGCAGCAGGTGGGCTCTCACCAGAGCAGAGCAGAGGGGCAGAATCCCCTCTCTGGCCCTGCTGCCCAGGCTGCTTTAGATGGACACAGTTGGCTGTCTGGACTGGGTCACGCCCAGCCTCTCATCCCTCAGCACCCCAAAGCCCTCCTGGGCAGGGCTGCTCTGATCTGTTCATCCCCAGCTGCGTTGACACCAGGGGTTGCCCTGACTGAGGTGCAGCACTTTGCACTTGGTCTTGCTAAATCTCATTAGATTATTTACCTTGGGTCCACTTTTCAAGGTTGTCCAGGTCCCTCTGGATGGCACTTCTAGTGCCCCAAGATGTTTTTTTCAGCAAGCTGAGAAGATACAGCCCATCACTGATTCTCAGGGCTAATAGTCTCAAGAGCCAGAATCTTCTTTAGAAGGTATGCATCGGCTTGTGTTAGCTGCTTGTGCATCATAATGAGACAAAGACAGTGGGCTAAAAGTATCTAAAGGTTGAAGTACTTAGAAACATCTCCACTGGGATTAAAAATAAAAGTAAATATAAAAAGTCATTTCAGTACAACTGGAATTACAGCGCAGAATTGAAAAACTGAGTTAGAATTTTTCAACATGAATATAATTGCGATAACTTCTTGCTCAGTATGATCTATATCTGAACATGTTGTTGTACATCTATATGTAGTGAAGCTGTAAATAAGCAAACAGAAGAAATATATCACTATGCCCACATTAGATTAAGTCATTGAAATATGTCTATCCTTTCTGCAGTGCTTTGTTTATGACAATCTTGCTGATATGGCATTGTGGGAAACTGCTTACCAACACAGAGATCACAAGGAGCACTCATTAATTTAATGAAGAACAAATTATGCTTACCTTTTCATGTGCTTGGTTTCCCTGGAGCTGGGGATGTGGCCATGCTGGCATCTGTGCAGCTTAGTAGCTCATCATCTGTTGCAAGGAGACAAAGGACAGAACATGAGCAATTTAGTCTAACTGTTTTGCTGATTAAAATTTTTGATTCAGAAATCTAAGTTAGCTGATCACCTAAGGCATGCTTCTTGCTCTTCTGTATGCACACAAACACGGGCGTATGTGTGCATGCATCTTGTCTGCACTAGAAACAATGTGAAGATGTCCAAAATCCACTTTCAGAACCCACTCACAGAATCCACAGAACTTCTGGCCTAGTAAGATACCAATGCCTAGACAATGCATCAAGTATATAAGCAACTGCGTAAGGTCATCCAGCATCTCTGAAATTGATCCAGCTTATTGTGCTGCTAGATGCCCTAGCTGTAAACTGGTGCTGAACTTATTGGCCAAAGACTCTGCCTTGTCTGCAGGTATTTTTCTGATATTTCTTGGCTGTTATGCTGAAGTGGCTGCTCCTACAAAACATAGCTAAGAATTCCTATTTAAAGAAATGAAGGTGGCTGAAAATTACTTTTAGATGAGATTCTTGAAGATCTATTTATTATCCAGACTAGGCAGTATTCAGTAAATGAGAGATTAAACTACTTATTTAACTTCTTGCAAAATTGAAATTAAAGGAAATTTGAATCTTGAAAAGAACCAGTCCATGCTCTTTTCTTAACTAATGGAGCAATTAACAAGAATTTACTAGCTTACTGCTGGTGGTTAACCAGAAAGACAAAATTCATTATTGCAATGTCCAGCATTTTTCAAGTATCTAATCATAATGGACATGGTATGACATTCATGCAGGACAGCAGGATTAACAGCACACCTCATACAACACAGACCAGAAGTAAATATGTATCTTTGGTAGCAGACAGGACAGAGCTCAGCAATAATCTTATTATAAAAAAATTATCCTGTCAGAAAAGGCTCTCATCAATTCAAACAAACAAAAAAGTGCTTGTTACTAGGGTATGATGGAAAACAACACAGACCTTGTTTTCTTTTGATCATTAGGACAAAAAAACCTGTGGAGCTTTAATGAACACTGTTTGAGGAAGAATACCATGAGAGCAATGGTATTGTGTCAAGATTTTTGTACTTTTATAAAGAAGAACTCTTGGACATTGTAGGAAATCTCATCTGTTGATCATCTATTTAAAAAAAAAAAGACATTGTAAATTCATGAGACTGGACAGAGATGACTGGGAAGGGTGAATCTACCAAATCTGGATAATCTATGTCATGCTTGAAACACACAAAAATTCAGCTATTCAATCTATATCTACTGTGCTATGAAGAGTAATAGTACTTAACTGATAAGTACAATGCTGTTAATCCTTCTTAATTTCATTGGTTTGTGTGAAATGAAATTAAAGTGTTCTTGTAATTCAAACAAAAGGATAGGGGTTATTGATATTTTTCTGCCTTGATTCTTTCCTTGTTAGGTGTTTCCATCTTCCCTTGGTTGTAACTTATTGCCTATGTTTTGTGCACATTTTTATCTTCATAAGCTGACAAAATATTTTGTAATCAGTGAAGGAATTAATTTTTTAAAGAGATAATACAATAACAGATTTTTTTTGTTTGCTTCCTTTATGTCTCACACTTACATGGCTGTCTTTCATCGTTTTTAAAAGTAAGCATTATTTTAATCTTCATGCAATTATTAATTTCCTGCTGTTGTACACCGCTTGGATTTAGATGTCTTTGCCATCTGACCTGTAGTAGTGTAGCCCAGACTGGATTTCAAATGAGCGTTCTGATTTTTAATTTCTGGTTTAATTTCTGACTGAGATACACAGTTCCTGATCAGTTGTGGGTGGTTAACCAAACCTTTTCTGGAGCCTTTCCTGTTAATAAGGTGTTTATGTTTTCCTGTTTTACTCAAGTATTGTGAAAATATCAAAATATATTTCATATACAATTTTTGACATAGCACCATGTGGAACTTAATATGGGTATTACATAACTTAATACATAATTTAATTTGGGTATTAATAAATACCCAAATCCTTCCCCAGTAAAATATGAATGAATCCTCTAAGACTATTTAGGGGTTTTTTTGTTGTTACTTACCTGGAAAATTTTGTATTCATAATGCTGTCTGGTTTCCTTTTTTAGTTTTATTATATTTACCTTTGGTTTTCAATGTGATTTTATTACCCGAGTGCTGAACAGAGTGATTTGCTTCCACAGCAATTTCTGCAAGGTCTTAGCATCCATGCCATCTTCTCCTGGAATTAGTTTTTTGGTTTTGCAAACACTTTTTGCTAATGTTTTAATTGTACTTTCAGCATTTTATTTTGATAGGCAACTTATCAAGTGGATTTTATTACGCTTTACATGACTTTGTACAGTTGAAATATTACCTACCTGATTTTTTAAGAGAAAAAAAATCTAAAAAAGCTGTATTAATTGAAAGATGAATCAAATTCTTGAAGGCCTATTGAAGTGAATATTTCCGCTTTTCATTTAATGAATCATTTCACTAAATGACTGTCAGAATGAGAATGCAGTTCTAAATTTGCAGATTCAACTGTATGTTATGTAAGAACTATAGTGATTCACAACCTTATGGCATAAGTCCATGAAACAAAAGGATTAGGCTTGCACCTACAAAAGTCTTTGTCTTTCCTGCACTTGATTATTTCTTGCAGCTGCAACAATGGCAGTATTCTTAAGTTATTGTTAGGATTTTTCTTTCCATATGAAATAAAAACAAGTGCTTAGCCTATCATAATCATTCATTTTAAAATGGGATTTGGAATTACAGATATAGATCTCATAATTACACAAAAATATTTTGGAATCAGATGCGATACATTGTAGGCAAACATTTGTTGTTTGCTATAGTTTATTAAAACCAGAAGCTGTCTCAGTAAAGCTGATTTCAAAGCATTATTTAGATTTCTCCAAGAGAAGAAATCATAAATGACATGATATACCAAAGAGCAGTCACTAAGTTAATTTCTCTTTTTCCAAAAAATGTCACTATTTAATTTACATAAAGGGGTTTTAAGTCCATTGACACTGATACACATGAACTATGCTTTAAGAAAGATTAATAAAGATTTCCACTCCTAGGAATATAGATATTCTAGAAGAAAAAGAAAAAGAAAAGAAGTGTTAGCAGAAGTATCAGATTAAGCTGTGAGAATACACAGACAATAGTATTGGTGAGTCAGGACATTCAACTACGATTTGGGCAATGATTTATAGCCAGGCATCATTTCAATCAACAGGCAGTGGGAGCAGCAGGGTTTCTAAATACCCTTGAAAATGAGGGATACTTTGCATCTCCAGCTCATTACCTGGGTACTAAATTTGGCGGACATTTAAATATTTATTTATTATTTGTTTANTCAAAATTATGTTGCATTTTTCATAGGTTTACTTTTTACTTCTCACTGTGTTTCCAGACTGAACTGCCCTTTCCCAAGTAGTAGGTACAATGGGAGTTTTCTATTAAAAGCACAATGGCTGGCACAAGAGACTCCCACTCTCTGCCTAGTATCTCCATATGGTCTTGTTTTTCATCCTTTAAAACAGTATTACTACTAGAGCACATGGAAGTGTTTCTGTGGGGCCCTGGGACTAGGCCAGAAAGCAGCGCCTCCTACTTGTGCCCAGGATGAGGTTGTTACCATCTCCCACTCTCCAGTGAGAAGAGAGGTATTCTTATTTTGCCTTTCTTGACAATGAACAACTTTAATAATGCTTCCAAAAGTGCCCACAGGACTTCCATTTCAGACCCTTTTCTTTGCTGCAAGTAACTTCCAAGAAGGGCACTGTGTCAGTGATCTGGAGCCCTGGCTCTGCCTCTGGGCACCCAGAGGTGTGGTATCATCCCTTTCCCCCTATCTGGTAAGGCTGAGATGGTACACGTGCCTGAAGTCTGCAGCAGTGCAGCTTGGTTAGGTGCAACAAGCCTGCGTGGAGTACCAGGGCAAGCCCTCACGGAGTTTATAAACAGCTTTAGGTGCTTCTGAAAATGCTAACTAGCTCGAGTCATGAGTGTTTGTTGTGATGGAATCAAATGCCAATGTAGCATGGCTGCCTTCAAACAGCTGAGGAGCTGTGAGTGTGCATCTCCGTTGTGCTAATATGCAGCACACATATGCAGTGACTGGTTCAGCCTGCAGAGAAGGATCATTGTGTTTGGATCACATTGCTCATGTTGTTTAGTCTTTTGCTGGCAGAGCCTAATAATGGCTAATTACCACTCTGCTAGTATTTGTAACACTGAACTGCTAAAGTACATGACTTTTCTCTGGGTTCTAGGCTTTTACTCTCCAGCCAACAGCCACACCAGAAGGCTGGAAGAGGCAAAATTTAGAAGTGCTTTTCTATGCATCACTGACAATCTGACGGGAGAAGAAAACAGCACTTGTTGAGAGAATCCCAATTAGCCGCGGTTTGACTACCAACTGTGCTTCAGCGAGGCACGATCAGGCCCAAATAAGCTGGCCTGGCCAGAAACGTTTTTGCAGAAAACCGGCCGACATTGACATTCCCTCTGCTTTCCTCTCTTGTCCCCGTTACTGCTCCGCCAATATTTTTCGGGCTCATTTCCGCGGATGATGTCCCGCGGGGACGAGTATCCCGATGCCAGTCGGGAAGGCTGCTGAGGCGAGACCGAGCTCCGCGCGTGGCTGGGACCGCCGCGGCAGGGGCCGGGTGCCCATCCCGGGACGAGCGCTCTGTCCGCGCGTGTGCGAGCGCTGCCGGCCACAGGCGGGGGGTGCGGGTGCCGGGCCGGTGGCCGTGAGGCGGCGGCGCTGCAGCGGCCCCGGAGCCCCGCGGCGGCCTCAGCCGGCGCACCTGCGGGGCGGGGGCGGCGCGTCCCGCCCTGACGTCACAGCGCTCCCGCGCCGCCGCCGCCGTCTGACAGCCTCCGCCGGGCGCGGTGCGGTGCGGGCAGGCAGAGCGCCCCGGCGGCTCGGCTCGGCTCGGCTCGGCTCGGCTCGGCTCGGCTCGGCTCGGCTCGGCTCGGCTCGGCTCCGCTCCGCTCCGCTCGGCTGCTCCGCGCTGCCCTCGCCATGTCGGTGGCCGGGCTGAAGAAGCAGTTCCACAAAGCCACGCAGGTACCGAGCCCTCTCCCCGCGCGTGGAGCCGCTGGGCTGCGGCCGGCATGTGCGTGGGCATGCACGGGTCTGTGCGCGAGTTTCCACTCGAGTGAGAGCCGGGCGAGCGGGTCTGTGCAGATGCTGTGCCCGGCCGTGCGTGATGAGTGAGCGTGCGGGGGGCCGTGTGTCTGGCCGGGGGCGCGCAGGGATGCATGTGCGCGGAGCGTGGATGTGCCCGGAGGGCGGTGGGTCTGCAGGGGTGTCCATCTGCGGAGGGCCGGGGCTCGCTGGGCCCCCCCCGCTCGGCTCCGGGCGCGTTGCGGCAGCGGGCTGGGGCTCCCGGGGTGCCCTGACCTCCGCGCTAGGAGCCGCGGGGGCAGCTGCTGCGGCAAATACCCGCCCCGGGTCGGACCTTCCCTGCCGAGGTCTGTGCACCGTGTTTCCATAGGCGCTGTTTGTTTTAGCCTGACTTTGGGAAAACAGCAATAAACATGACCTTTTTCTTTCGTGGGTCTAGACCACAGCTGAAATCCGAGTAATGAGGTTTGGTTCTGTTGCTTTAGGCATGGTGTGATATTGCAGGAAGGTCAGGGTGAGTGTTTCACCAGTAGTTGAGTTGTTTCATAATAGAAAATCTGTGTGTTACAGTCTGCGAGGGTACAAATTCTGACTTAGTATGCTTTAGGGCTAAATCTAAAATGGTTTCATATAAGTCAGAGGAATTGATTTAGATCTAGAGAGCTGACACCAAGACCTGTGCAGTGTAGGTGGGGTTTTTTGTGATTTTGGGGTTTTAATGGATTTTTGTGTGTGTGTGTGTGTGTTTTGGGGGTTTTTTGGTTGTTGTTTGTTTGTGTGTTTTTGTTCTGTTTGGTTGGTTTTTTAAGATTTTTTTGTTTGTAACTAAATACAAAATCTCCAGTTATTTCCAGTTGCTTGCCATTGCAGGCATCTTCAGCTAGGAGTCTTGGTCACTGCTAGCAATCTGTAGATCCAGGCACACAAGATACATTCCACTTTCTGACTTTTCAACACCCATGTGTTTCCTCCTTCTCATGAATCTCATCTCTTAAGCACTATGGGGAAATATTCCCTGAAAAAATGATCCTTAATCCAAATATTTGTCCAAATTCTGATTTTCCATACCTTGTAGCTGCACCAGTACACATTATAACTCTGAATGCAATGGTTTTATACCAAGTCCTGCATGGGTGCATGAAGGCATTGAATAACTCTGTGTCTCACCTTTCATGCCACATTGTTCTGCATCATTGGTAAAACAAGCCTTGCAAGAAAACGTCTGCACTCAAAACAGACGGCATAAGGAGCAGGTAAGGGTGCCCGAGCCCATCCAGCAGTGCCCATCTGCTGCTGCTTGCTTTGTTGTTTCTTCCCCTGCTGCCCTTGGTGCTATGAGCAGCCTAGGAATCATCATTATGGCAATGAGTTCTGATACTGAAAATAAGAATTTCAGTGTCTCTGCTGTCCATGTTTTGAGAAGCAGGCAAGATGAAGTTCACTTTTTAGTATTAGAAATTTCAGTTCTCCATTTTTGTAAGCTAATGAGAATGCATCTGCAGCAGCAGAGGTAAACATCTTTTTTTGAGGGAGCATGGTGTGAAAGGTCTGTGCCTGCTGTTTTGTCCTTCAGATGACACTCTCACACTGATTGTCAGCAGTACTGTCATTTAGAAGGAAGGAAGAGTTTTAGCTGTCTGGAACAAAAACGTTTAAGTCTCTGATGCCAGATTTAGCAGCCTGACATCTGATGACCCAGGGATTTTTGGCCCCAGCCTTGACTTTCACAGTTTGTTTTCATGCAGGCCATGAAGACACATTCATGTATGAGAATGACTCACAAGTATGTTGAAGAGTGATCTGCTTATTGGATTGTGTGCATTATGAGTGAGAAGTCTGCGACATAGTTGTGCTGACCTTGCTCCAGGGAGTAATCCTTTTGACTAGCGGTTAAACACCAGGTGAAATACAGATTGACGTTGCTGGCATGAATGAAGCTTTCCAGATAGGGGCAGACAAATAGGAAGTATTTAATAATTCTAAATTATTCATTTGGTTCTTACTCATGTTTATTTATATGATGTACTGTTTAATAGAGTTCTAAGTCATATCAAGAACACATCTAGATTGTTTTATACAATGCAAAAACTTTAATTAATTTCGTTTATTGTTTTCTGACTTGTGAAATGTCAAGCTAACCTGCATGAAGTACTGCCAGTTTAGCAGTTGTGCTGAAGAACTTAATGCCTGTCAACTTTCATGGACCACCTGCAACAGCAGTGAGACATTGACGAGCAGGAGGACACTTTGCACCTTCTGGAATGAGTGGAGTGTTCACCCTTTTGCCTTTCAGAAAAACGAATGGGTTTACCTTTGTGCAGCAGATAAATAAAGTTTAGAGAAATCTTCCTGAGTTTGTAAAAGCTGGGTGAGTGGAAGCCCTGATATTAATACAGAATTGCATTAATACAGATGTTAGACTGACCATGGGGAGCAGGTTAGGTTGTTCATTTACTTCTAATATCCACAGAGCACCTAAGAAGGAGAAATTACCCCATTTGAATGTTAACGTGGTGCTGCAGATCTGTCATACATCCTGAAGCTGGGAAGAGCTAAAATGTGTTTTTACAGAAATGGGCAACAAAGTGCTGTGCCACCAAATGCTCCCTTTTTCTTTAGGCATGCAGATTCCTTTGCCAGTAGTGCTATGCCAGTGTGACTGACAGAATATTGCTTCCTGCAGGTTTATGTACAGTTATAAAACTACCACAGTCACTTTGGGTGATACAGATTTGACAGTCTGGGGCATTTAAACACAGTTGTTTTAAAATAGCATGAGCTTTGTTTCCACATGACTGCATTGATTGCATAATATGGCTCTCGTGAGGCACAGTCAAAACCGAGCTTTCAGAAAATAATAATTTCTTAGGGAAAGAGATTAACACAAATTCTGGGAGTGGCCACATCTGACGTTCCATTTGAAACAACTGAATAAATGTGACTGACATTTAAGTAGTATTTAAATATTAATGTGGCGAGTTGAACCAAACGCCTGTAGTATGGTTTATTTTCTACCACTGTATTCAGCTTTCATGATTAACTTTGTTTTGACACCCAGACCAAATAACCCAATTTATACATTTCTATGTATATGTTTGAGAAAATGAGAGAAAAATGTTTGATATTGGAAGAAATACCTGAAGAAATGACTTCCACTCCACTCATCATTGTCAGTAGCTTGTTAGATGCCATTACTTTAGGTGGAAAGTACTACGCTTCCGTCTTTAACAAAGTAACCTGTGAATGGCACAGTAAGAGAATGACTCTGCTGGTTAATAAGAAGCAAATGAGACTCCTGCCTAGCTATGCTGTTGTCCACACAATTCTGTGGTCTTCCTAGGGCTTCTGTGCTAATTCAGAGCCTGTCTACACAGGTTCTCTTGTGAAAAAGAGAATATTTGGGTTCATCTGCCAGAATGTTTTTTTTAATTCCTTGGTCAGAAGTATGTAAAATGTTTTTCTCTGTAATGTATGACACAGTCCACTTACTAAACAAACTGCAACTAACCAATTTCTACTGTTCTCTGTTGATATTAATATTTTCCTTAATCACTAGCACACTCTGTATTAATAACAGTTCCTGACTGTCCTGCAGTGTTCTGTGGCAGCTGTGTTTGCTTTTCCAGTGATAGGACATCACCTGTCTTTTCCAGCTGACTGTGGCTGAAGCTGGACTAGCAGTGGGTCTGCTTTTCTCCTTCCATGTTTTCTCACATGCAAAGGTACATGTGGGAATTGGCCTGGAAACCTGGGCAGCATTATATTTTTCTTAGTGCAAATGCTGCACCGTGTGTTGCTTTTGTGGAGCTTAATGATCTCCCTTCTCATGTAGTGTGGAAACTTGTGAGCAGTCTGAGGACGGTGGAACGAGGGTCGTTTGCAGGGTGGCGTGGCTCTGAGGACAGAGCCCAAACAGGCTGCTAGAAACCTCTGCTCGAGAGGCATGCACCGCTGGCAGTCTGTTGGCATCTCTCAGTGTGGAGCACTACCTTTTGGGATCAAGGAAAGGGAGCAAAATTTTTATCTGGAAATAAAGACTATTTTTAGAAAACAATACTTAGCTGCAGAGGGGATTATTTCCACAGCAGGTAGGGAAATTCCTTCTGTTTGTGCACTCTAGCTGATTGCCAGATGCATTATTCACATTTGGCAACATTCCCATGCGTCCTTTTATTGATATTACAAAATTGAAAGGGTGAAAATTGACTTTAATCTAAATTGCTCTTTAGTTGGATACTGTGTAACCCTTCTGAGTTGCTGATGGCTTAAACAGTCTGCACCAGTTTTAAACCCTATTTCTAAATCTGATTGAAGGAACTGCTGCTTTTTATACTAAAAAGATCATGGCTTTTTTTTTTTTAAGATTTCTCAAACATCTATTACTGTAGTAACTTTCTAACTGACGTATACACTTTCCATTTTTATATATGTATATAAAAATTGGAGCACTAAATGACTCCCATCTCTAAGTTTTCTCCCGGTGATGTCTGGAGGCAAAGAATACCCATAGATGCTGTGCTCAAAACACAGCATGCACCAAATTTTTGTTTCATATCTTGACTCCCATCTTAACTGGAAGTATTGCATCGCAAGGAAGAACTGGACGCTCTTGGTCACTCATGCAAAACTGTCTTTGAGTTTTAAATGTGTCCTCATGACTAGCATACTGATAGCATGCTGCATAAAGTGCTGGAGCAGCATAACCAATCTTAATTGAAGAAGATTTTGCAGTGGTTACTGTGCAGAAAATTCTGTCCTTTTACGTAGCTCCTAATTGCAAATGGAAGGGAGGTGCCGGGTTGGTCTGACATATTTCTTCTGAAGGATGGAGGCTTGGGGAGCTGGAACATTGACTCTCATGACCTAGCAGTGTACCAGTGAAGTCTTTGGCTTTTAAAAGCTCAACAAGAGGGACGGAGTTGAAAATCTGCTTTGTGGGTCCCAAGGAGCTGCTGCTGCTCTGTGAGAACATGTGAAGAGAAACTGTATGGGCAGCATTTAGTGGGATGTGCCCTGACTCGTGGCCCTCTTACCAGTGAAAGTCTGTGGTATGTTCAGGGACAGCCAAAATGTTCTCCAAACCTCTTGCCTTAGAACTAAGAGGTCTTCCTTCTGCTGCTTTCCAGAAACTTCTGTGGCTCTTACTCTCTTCTCAGGCAGCGGCCCCTGATGGACAATGGTGGTGCTTTTCCTTTCTTAAGTATATGTTGATAATCAGATGAAAGAAAATTGAGCTACAGCATGGCAATGATGTTTGCCACAGCACAATTACATTGCTTTCAGTGCTTATCTAATCCTGCACTTAATCTTGGAGACAAAATAGTAGCGTTTTTATAGTCTGAGGTTATAGCACGTCACAGGAATACATTCAATCTGTCATAGAAGTGCCAGAAGTTAAAATTAATTATTTTTTTCCCTCCCCAAGCAGAGAAAAAAGAGAGGAATTGCTATTTACTGTGCTTACATTTTTCATAAAATTTCCCTTATGGAGGCTCTACAGACTTGCATGGTAGAAAATTGAAAATTATAACTGGTTGTTTGAAGTTTAGCGTATTTTCAGTTTGTCTGTAGATGGAAATCACTGTGATGGACTGTACAGAATGATTTGTGGTTATGTATTTGCACTTGATGTAATAGTAATGATGTTCTTGTGTCCGTGATGGAGGACGTATCTTTATAAATAAACATATTTAATTTTTTTTTTTATTCTGTAGACTGAAATGGGACTGACGTAGTTGTTGCAGCATCATATGGTTCACACTGAGTGCAGCAGTTTGCGCTCACCTTCTTTTCCCATCATCATTTCTCCACAGAAAGGGAGTGTTATTTGATCCCAGCAAAGGTGCTGCTGAGGCAGCAGCAGTATAACCTTGTGGTTTGGTGTGATGCCAGAGGACCTTCTGAAAGAACAAGAAATTCAACCACTCATTTGGCTATGGCATCTCTTACTAGAGGAGGGCTGGAGAATTGAATGCATATCTGTTTCAGAGCAAATAGGTCCCACTAGCTGAGATCATTGTCAGCATTTATGTGATTTTCATCAGGCTGTGTTTTGGTCTTGTGTTCCTTGGATTTGTTACCACTGTCAAAAGGGGTTGTTATGCTGAATTCTTTGTAAGCAGAAATTTTAAAATAGAGAAAAATTTCTGGCTTTCCCTGCCTTTTCCTCCACAATTCTATGGCAGCAGAACACTTCACACTGTTAAAATATTTACATTCCCCTCTACCTCCATCATATTTTTTGTGGATTTCAGTTTGATGTTTTTAATAACTTGTGTTATTTATACATCAATTGTTACTCTTTTTGATTGCCTAATTTCCAGTTTCTATTGGCTGCAAAATGTCTTTGTGTGTGAAGAGTTTATCTAAACATTTTGATATGGAGTTTGTTTTTCACCTTTGGGATATGAAATTCAGTGGCTGTTGTGCAGAAAAACCAGAGATCCTGTTTATCTTTCAATTTAAAGTGCCATTAAGCACTAGACATCACTTTGTTCTGCGTCTTTGCGAAAGAGTGTGGGAAACTGGTTGGAAGGAGAGCAAGTTTCGTTAGAGATAAAAACTGGGATTTTTTTTCTCTAGAAAGAAAATTTTCCTGCAAATGTTCATTTAGTCTTTTATGACTTTCAGTAGACTTAACAGGATTTGCTCTTTTAAGCAACACTTAGACAGATAGATATTACTGCTGAGTTCTTTCCCAATCTGTACACTTTTCAGCTTTAAGGTCTGTGCCAGAAATTCCTTTTCATGCAAAATCAATCTGGATGCAGAAAACCAATTAATAATTCATAAGGTATAAATGTCAAAAATAAATGGTGTTTGCCTTTCCAGATGAGTCACTTAGAGCTTGTCTGCCTTAGAAAGTTATGGCATTGTAATCTAAGGGCTGAATTGAAAAAAATGCTGCAATTTTACAAGTATAACTCTGCAATGGATGGGTTTCTTTCTGCTTGTAGAGGAACAGCTTTTCAACTTAACTGGGTTTTTTTTTGAAAAAGGAGTTGAGGGCATCAGACTAAGGCCTATCCTTCCACTGCAATGAAGGTGTTTGCACAGAACTGGCTAAAGCATGAGAGACAACCAACTAGTGTATTTTTCTCTACTGTTTCACCATATAATTTTTTTTTCCCCCGGAAATGTTATCTTTGTCATCCAAACGCAGTTAGCTAAAACTGTTGGTTGCTTCATCCCATTTCTTGCACTGGTCAGGAATGGATGGAATTTGGTTTTATTTTCTACTGTTGTGAAAGGAATTAAGAACTTTTAAAACAGAGCTGAGGCATGAAGAATGTTCTAATCAAATGCAAACACTTTTAGGAATCAGAATGTTAGAATGTGGAAATGTGCCTTGATGTGCACAGTAACCACGAGTGCACATTTACTGGCTAGACTCCATCATCCAAGGAGCCTTTCACTAGTATTAACAAATGAAAGTTTGTCTTTCAGGAAGAGTGGTTGGATCTTACATTATTATTTGTAGTCTAGATTTGGGTTTTAAATATGTGCTTAGTATTCTGAGGCTGGCAGGGAATCTTTCTTTCTCACAAAATTGCTGAAAAACATACTGCCAAATATGAGACGAATTCACCACTCTCAGAAGTGGATATGACTGCTGCAAGTTGTAAACATAATATACCTTTCTTCTAGACTGTCATAAGTATGAACAGGTAAAATATGAATTTTTGAAGCATGGGAAGGTGTAATTGTCTCAGCTGAAAGCTGAGGGAAGCTTAGGTAAATTATATAAATCTTTAGCTTCTCAATGCAGAAAAAATATTTTTTTCCTCTATTAGACTCTTTCTGGTTTGTTTCACTTATGTAAGGTGCTGCAAAAAACGGCATATAGGAACAAAAGTTAAGCTTTGCAGGTAGGAATGGAATTTTCTTGATAGACAGAGTAAGAGCCAAAAATATATTTGACATCAAAACACATAAAATACCAAAAGATTAATAAGGTTTTTTTTGTTTTATAATATTGTCATTCAGAATATGTAAGTCATGGTGGTTTTGGACCTGTGACTTTTCAAAGGCCTGAACTGGTATGTTTTAGGAAGGCTGCTCTTTTATAGCCAAAAATCTGTAACATTTGAAATAGAATGAAAAAAGCTCTACAGCTTCTGGAAAGTATCCTATTTTTATTTTATTTAACAGTAGACTTGGGCAGGAGTAAAATACTGGAAAGGAAGATGAGTGAGGATGAAAGACTGGAGAGGTCCACAACAGGGATCCTTGAAAACTGAGCAGAGGTGAACTGTCTGCTCTGGTATGTATGGGTGGTGACTGACTAGAGGGAGAAGGAATGGCAGATGTTCATGAGGGAAGCTAGCACTTGCTGTTTCCTGCTTCATTAGCCTGCTAGCTCCAGGATTCCTGTTCCTGATCTGGACACAGTGATAACGTGTGAGAACGTGTCCTGTTCCAGCCCAGGAGCAAAGACAACTGTTCCCAAAACGCATACAGCTTAAGTATCACCAATGGGTTAACGAGGTCAGCATGGATTTAATGGTGTCCGTCGGTATAGCTGGAATCAAATGTGACTAATGAGGGTAAAAGGTAACATTGTTTCTAAGATGACAACCCCAGCTGTTACAGATTTCCTGTCTCACAGGGAGAAAGAATAAGGAAGAGGCAATTGTCCTCTCCTGCTCTGATTTCAGGATAGTCTTTTAACAAGAACTGCTGCACAGCCACTGAAAAATAAGCTTTCCATGACTTAGTGCTTTTTTCTTTCCCTAGGGAGAGTTCGCTGTTCTGAGTAGACTGACAGAGCCTTTATATTTGGTGTGTGGAAAGTTTCCCCAGCGCTGGCTGCCAAAGGTTCTGCTGGGTTTTGATCAGCCAAGTGGCTGCATCAAGTCAGTGACTCATTGGAGCAGCCCAGTGCAGCTCCAGACCCTCGCAGGCAGACTGAGCTCCGGCCAGCGTGCTCCTGGCGCTGCCGAGCGCCGCGCTGCACTGCGGCCCGAGGTGCTCTCGGGGACTCCAGTGCCCAGCCAGGCTGCAAAGGCACAGTGCCCTAACACATACTGGCTGCGCAGATATATAGCTTTTTGAGATGAAAGGCAAGGTTGTCCCAGTGTGTCTTCCTTNATTTTTTTTCTCTAGAAAGAAAATTTTCCTGCAAATGTTCATTTAGTCTTTTATGACTTTCAGTAGACTTAACAGGATTTGCTCTTTTAAGCAACACTTAGACAGATAGATATTACTGCTGAGTTCTTTCCCAATCTGTACACTTTTCAGCTTTAAGGTCTGTGCCAGAAATTCCTTTTCATGCAAAATCAATCTGGATGCAGAAAACCAATTAATAATTCATAAGGTATAAATGTCAAAAATAAATGGTGTTTGCCTTTCCAGATGAGTCACTTAGAGCTTGTCTGCCTTAGAAAGTTATGGCATTGTAATCTAAGGGCTGAATTGAAAAAAATGCTGCAATTTTACAAGTATAACTCTGCAATGGATGGGTTTCTTTCTGCTTGTAGAGGAACAGCTTTTCAACTTAACTGGGTTTTTTTTTGAAAAAGGAGTTGAGGGCATCAGACTAAGGCCTATCCTTCCACTGCAATGAAGGTGTTTGCACAGAACTGGCTAAAGCATGAGAGACAACCAACTAGTGTATTTTTCTCTACTGTTTCACCATATAATTTTTTTTTCCCCCGGAAATGTTATCTTTGTCATCCAAACGCAGTTAGCTAAAACTGTTGGTTGCTTCATCCCATTTCTTGCACTGGTCAGGAATGGATGGAATTTGGTTTTATTTTCTACTGTTGTGAAAGGAATTAAGAACTTTTAAAACAGAGCTGAGGCATGAAGAATGTTCTAATCAAATGCAAACACTTTTAGGAATCAGAATGTTAGAATGTGGAAATGTGCCTTGATGTGCACAGTAACCACGAGTGCACATTTACTGGCTAGACTCCATCATCCAAGGAGCCTTTCACTAGTATTAACAAATGAAAGTTTGTCTTTCAGGAAGAGTGGTTGGATCTTACATTATTATTTGTAGTCTAGATTTGGGTTTTAAATATGTGCTTAGTATTCTGAGGCTGGCAGGGAATCTTTCTTTCTCACAAAATTGCTGAAAAACATACTGCCAAATATGAGACGAATTCACCACTCTCAGAAGTGGATATGACTGCTGCAAGTTGTAAACATAATATACCTTTCTTCTAGACTGTCATAAGTATGAACAGGTAAAATATGAATTTTTGAAGCATGGGAAGGTGTAATTGTCTCAGCTGAAAGCTGAGGGAAGCTTAGGTAAATTATATAAATCTTTAGCTTCTCAATGCAGAAAAAATATTTTTTTCCTCTATTAGACTCTTTCTGGTTTGTTTCACTTATGTAAGGTGCTGCAAAAAACGGCATATAGGAACAAAAGTTAAGCTTTGCAGGTAGGAATGGAATTTTCTTGATAGACAGAGTAAGAGCCAAAAATATATTTGACATCAAAACACATAAAATACCAAAAGATTAATAAGGTTTTTTTTGTTTTATAATATTGTCATTCAGAATATGTAAGTCATGGTGGTTTTGGACCTGTGACTTTTCAAAGGCCTGAACTGGTATGTTTTAGGAAGGCTGCTCTTTTATAGCCAAAAATCTGTAACATTTGAAATAGAATGAAAAAAGCTCTACAGCTTCTGGAAAGTATCCTATTTTTATTTTATTTAACAGTAGACTTGGGCAGGAGTAAAATACTGGAAAGGAAGATGAGTGAGGATGAAAGACTGGAGAGGTCCACAACAGGGATCCTTGAAAACTGAGCAGAGGTGAACTGTCTGCTCTGGTATGTATGGGTGGTGACTGACTAGAGGGAGAAGGAATGGCAGATGTTCATGAGGGAAGCTAGCACTTGCTGTTTCCTGCTTCATTAGCCTGCTAGCTCCAGGATTCCTGTTCCTGATCTGGACACAGTGATAACGTGTGAGAACGTGTCCTGTTCCAGCCCAGGAGCAAAGACAACTGTTCCCAAAACGCATACAGCTTAAGTATCACCAATGGGTTAACGAGGTCAGCATGGATTTAATGGTGTCCGTCGGTATAGCTGGAATCAAATGTGACTAATGAGGGTAAAAGGTAACATTGTTTCTAAGATGACAACCCCAGCTGTTACAGATTTCCTGTCTCACAGGGAGAAAGAATAAGGAAGAGGCAATTGTCCTCTCCTGCTCTGATTTCAGGATAGTCTTTTAACAAGAACTGCTGCACAGCCACTGAAAAATAAGCTTTCCATGACTTAGTGCTTTTTTCTTTCCCTAGGGAGAGTTCGCTGTTCTGAGTAGACTGACAGAGCCTTTATATTTGGTGTGTGGAAAGTTTCCCCAGCGCTGGCTGCCAAAGGTTCTGCTGGGTTTTGATCAGCCAAGTGGCTGCATCAAGTCAGTGACTCATTGGAGCAGCCCAGTGCAGCTCCAGACCCTCGCAGGCAGACTGAGCTCCGGCCAGCGTGCTCCTGGCGCTGCCGAGCGCCGCGCTGCACTGCGGCCCGAGGTGCTCTCGGGGACTCCAGTGCCCAGCCAGGCTGCAAAGGCACAGTGCCCTAACACATACTGGCTGCGCAGATATATAGCTTTTTGAGATGAAAGGCAAGGTTGTCCCAGTGTGTCTTCCTTCTCCATAACCATAAGGAGGGGGATGGCCCTTGCACTTCAACATGAGAAAGCATTGTTGCAGACTCTTGAGATGAGTTTCAGTATATCTGCAAAAAAGGAGCTATCCTTCTGCTCTGTGCTGTTAAGTGACTAAACCACATATGATCTTGTTTGACAGAAGAACATAAGTCTCTGGACATGTGTGCAGTTGTGGCTCTTGAGGTCCAGAGAGTCTCGAGGGCAGGAGCTCTCGTTTGGCTGTCTTGTTTCTTGATGCACAGCACGAATGTATTAGCCAAGAAAGGAGACAAGCATGCTTAGGTTGAGCTTCTGACTGGAGCTTGCTGGTTCCACTGCAGAATCTATTCTAGTAATAAAAATAAGTTTTTGAGATAAAAACAAGTGGAAGTGTGGATGGACTTCTCTTCGAAAATGTCTGCCAGACTATACAAGAAAATTTACGTGATGCCCAATGGCTGACCTTACACTTATGTCTTTTGGACTGATAGGATAATTGCTCATTTACTTTCTCATCTTAAGAACAAGACCACTTCCCAAATTATGTATTTCAAACAGCTATATGAGATTTCAAGCGACTTTTATAAAATGCAGGCAGTCTTCCTGAGCAGCTTTGAAAGCTTCTCTAGAGACATACAGATATGGTGCTGTTATATCTTGCTCTTTGTAAAAGACTCTTTCTCTCTTTTCTTCCACAGCACATTGGAGCAAGAGAGATTTGAAAATTTAATGAAGCTGCAATAAAACAGTCTATTCTAGTTCCATATTTTTCTCATTTCTCTTTGCAGATTAACTGTATGTGTGCTCAGGGAAACTTCTTGATCTATAAACAGATTGACTGCTGTAGATTTTTTTCCCCTGATTTCCTCCTGATATTTCTTTAAAACCTTTGGAAAGTATTGTTACAGTAAATTGCATTTCCTTTAAAAGCTGTATTAATTTTCTTGCAGTAAAATTAAAGCTGGGAAGGTAAATTAAGCAGCTGAGGGAGAAGCCATGGATGTCAAATGAGCTGCTTGTTAAAGAATGAAGATCAGATCAGGAGTATAAGTGACAGCCTTCTGGATGGCTGAGCCAGAGGGCTCTGGCATAGGAATTTAGGGCTCTTGGAAGCCCTTTGGAGCATGTGATGGAGCAAGTAGCAGGGAGCTACAGTAAGTGGGGAGAGTGGGATCAGGTGTTGTCTTTGTATGCTGTAGTAATTTTATTAACACTACACTGAGGACTTAACAGAAGAGAATGTGATTTTTCCCCCTATTCTCTATTGCAAGGTCATGAATGTAGTCATGGTACCACAGCACACCG